>PVHX01030149.1:0-16158 GCA_004024805.1 Geosciurus inauris | reverse complement strand
AAGGGGGGGGGGGCTTGGGGATAGTTAAAGGTGGTGGAATATGATAGATAACATAGCCCTAGCTTTATGTATTACTGCATGTATGTTGTGATTCTACATCACATACAACCGGAGAAATGAAATGTTATCCATGTACAATGAATCAAATTGCACTCTATCACGTAAACCTAAACAGAACAAATAAATCAAAAAATAGTGATGCTGGAGACATCACAGTTGCACTACAGAGATATATTAAAATATGTGATATTGATGCCAAAATAGGCATGAAGACCAATGGAATATAATAGCAGACACAGAAACAAGTTCTCTGATCCTTGAAAAAAGTGTCAAAATCATACTTTGGAGAAACAACTCTTTTTAACACATGGAGCTGGAAAACGATGTCCATGTATAGGAGAACAGTTATATCCTATCTCACATTGCACAGAAAATCAACTCAAAATAGAACATAGACTGAGGAATTAGACCAGGAACACAACTGTTAGAAGAAATCATAGTCAACTGTCCAACATATTGGCTCAGGCCCCAACTTCCTTAATAGAACTCATACAGCTTAAGAAAAACAAGAATCAGTAAGTGGTATGGCTTCAAATTAAAAGCTTCTGCACAGCAGAGCAAACAAGTAACAGTGTGAAGAGTGAGTCTACTGAATGAGAGAAAATCTTCCTCAGTTACTTTTCTGACAGAAGACTTACATCCAGAATATACAAAGAACTCAAAGATTTAATACCAGACAAATAGCTAAAGCAGTAAAGTGGCAAATGAACTAAACAGGCTTGCTCAAAAGAAAGAAAACTGGCCAAAAAATGCTTGGGGGGGAAAAAAGTTCATCTTTAGCAAACAAGGAAATGCAAATGACAAAGGCACTGAGATGTCATCCCATTCCTGTTAGAATGGCAATGATACAAACAAATGCTAGACAGGTTGTGGGGGAAAAGTACACTAATGGATTATTTCTGGGACTGCAAATTAGTACAACCAGTTTGGAAAACAACACGGAGATTCCTCAAAAGACTAGGAATGGACCCATTTGACCCAGTTATCCCACTCCTTGGCATTTATACAAAAGACCTAAAATCATCATAGTGATACATGCATATCAATGTTTATGGCAGTGCAATTCATAATAGCCAAGTTATGGAACCAGCCTAAGTGTCCTTCAACAGATAAATGGATAAAGAAAATGTTGCATATATACCACAATGGGGTTTTATTCTTTATGACAACAATAAAGAACGCAATTATGTATTTTGAGTAAATGGATGCAACCAGACAACATCATACCAAGTGAGATAAGAGACTCAATGTCGATGGCTAAATGTTTTTTCTTCTGTGGAATTTAGAGAAAAATAAAAAAAAAAATCTCATGAAAACCTAAAGAAGTAAAGGAGAATGAACAGGATAGAAGAGGAATGGGGAATTTTATTTTGAATAAAATCAAAAGCATTGGGTGCATGTGTGAATATACCACAATGGATTCCACTTTTATATATAACTAATGCACCAATTAAAAAATCATAAAAGGAATACCATTAAAGTAGCAGTAGGAGTTTGAGGGAAGGAAGTGGATGAGGGATTGAAATAGAGAAAATTATGTACATTCATAAATATGTCAAAATGAATACAACAATTATGTAAGATTATAATACATACTAAAAACAAAATGTATTTCTCCTGTGTTTAATGATTGTACTCACATCACATTTTTTTATAATACAAATTTGACTCTCAGAACAGAATGTATAAATATTGGAAATATTTTAATAAAAATGCATTTCTAAGCCAAGTGCAGTGGAACACACCTGTAATCCCAGCACTTTGGGACGCTGAGACAGGAGAATCACGAGTTCAAATTCAGCCTCAACAATGGTGAGGTGCTAAGCAACTCAGTGAGATCCTGTCTCTACATAAAACACAAAATAGGGCTGGGGATGTTGCTCAGTGGTCAAGTACCCCTGAGTTCAATCCCCAGTACCAAAACAAATAGAAAAGCATTTCTAGTGTGTGATCTTGAGGGTTATGCATGCAAGCATCATTGTGAAATATTTTTAGATGATACAAATCTTTTTTTTCATTCCTAAAAGGAGGATTAGTTATAATGAAATATAATTTGTTCCTTAGTTTTTTATTCCAATTTTCAGTGTTCAAATTCCCATCACAAGTGGCCGTATAGACTATTTATGAGACATAATGATAGATGAAAGAGGAAAAGAGCAGAAATTTTGTTTTAAAAATCTATCAAATACAGCCATTACCTCCTATCACTTTTATTTTCTCTGTACTCCCACTTCTATTTCCCTAGCTTAATAGTTAATCTTTGCTCCTTTGCACTTGTGTGTCACCATAGAAACAGCATGGTCTAGTTAACTTGCTTTTGGGAAGAAAGACTTGGAAACTGAGTGCCCCCATCCACTGCTGCTGGAATCTCTGCTACCTTAGCCTCCCACACTGCCGCTGTGAGAAACCAGTCAATGGCCACTGAGCACAGAGTGAACTTGCATATGTACGAATGATAAATTACTCCTGCTTTAAATCTGAGTTTTGCAGAGTTATCCAACACATATAGAGGAAAAGATGTACACCACAAGCAGAGTTGTTACGGGGATGGATATCACTGGGGATACAAAGAAAGTTAAATCTAATGAAGAAGAAAACAGAGGCTAATGGATTATTAACTTAAGCATTTATAGAGGTAAAATATAAGGGAGTAACTAATGTAGTTCTACAAACTTTTATCCAAAACTCTCAAAGGCAGATATGTTTAGAATATAGAATTTTTCAGATTTTATAAAAATATTAGTATATATTTTGTAGCATTCATTGACAGGTTCTAGGATAATGGTTCATAATATATTCTGAAACAAAACAAATGGATATTCACAGTAAGTACAACAAATAAAAACTCTAAATTTCATGTCTGGTCAAGTCAGTTCAGGTTTTCTTTCTAAATGACTTACAAAACATTTTAGTCTTCAGAACTTTCTGGCTTTCAGAACTACACGTGAAAGTGTCTTACACTGCTGTCAGCTCTGTAGAGCTCACTGGGGTATGGGAGAGTAGAAGAATGAGCTGGATGCAAAGTCTAACTTTTGGACTAAAGCAAAGAATAAATAAGTTAATAATCTAAGAAACAGATATATCCAGTGAAAACTTCAAATTCTTAGGAAAAGTTCTCACAAGTGGTTGTCGTAGGCATTTACACTGATACTAATTCATACTTGTTTTATTTTAAAGCATTTAGATGAAAAAAAGAGCTTATCACATTTTTTTCTGCACATAAAGCAGCTCTGCAGAACCTGAGCAGTGTGCAGTGTGGAGTTGGGAGGCAACACGAAGAGCCAGTTTTGAGTAATTGCACTTCAAACTCTGTGACTATAGTCCCTGAGTGGCTTTTCAGCATGTGTTTTAAAGTAGTCTCTAGTTCATGAAAGACACAAAATGTCATTATTTCCAGATAGGTAACTGTAACTGGCAGAAACTACAGAATTTTGTGGAAATCACAGGCTCAAAGTAAAGAATCTTATTCCAGTCCAGTTCAGATACATCTGATAATTTAAATGCATGTTACGGGCTTAATATCTTCTCTGGTGACTTGTGTGCCAATCAGATTCAAAACTAGTGACCATGATCATATTTCATGATCTCTAAAATCTGACTTTTAAATACACCACATTTAATTCACATTGTATCAAAAAAATTACATTATCATTGCTATTAGAATTATTAGAATTAATCACATTAGAATTTTAAATTATCATATAGAATTTTATAATTCTATTAAATCAGGTAGCATTTTCCTGTCATAGGAATGATGTGCTATATGTAGTAACTGTATTTCAAATAAATGAACGCCTGTGGGAAATTGAGTCTCATTTGATTTTTTAATTGTTCAATAATCACATTTTTGACTAAATGAATGAAAAATGCTTTTAACCACCCATTAACACTGGACACCTCTTAAATGTTTTTCTCTATTTAAAAAGCCATTTAAATTTGAATGCCAATATACTTCTATACTTTCATTATGGTTCTTCAATTTCATTATGGTTCTTCAATTTATATTTGTCAATATAAATTAAATTGAATAGCTGTATTTTCCATCTTTATAGGTTAATAAAAAACTGTACAGAAGCCAGAAATGTTTTTCAGTCCATGTTTTGTATTCATTTTCATAAGTCATGTCAATACTTAAAACTATCATCATATCATTATTCACACTGCTTACATGTAATGTTCCCAATTTCTACACCCAATATTTTGTAAATCACTGTATTTAGAGATTTGACTTTATTAGAATCTAAACTCAATGTTAGGTAAAATATATATTAAAGCACTCAAATACATTCTTATTAAAATGTGAATATTGCATGTTTTTCTCCTAAGTTTAACTTCTCTTCCATATTACAGTTCCCTCCAAAGATATTAAGTCTCCCTACAGTTTTTTTTGGGTAAAAACTTAAGGATATCAATGGAATTTTATTCAGAATATGAACTTTAATCAGCCATCCTGATTGTGTATTATGAATGCCATTATTTTGAAGGAATGAATATATTCTAGAAGCTTATTTAAAATGAGTCTGTTTCAGAAGAATACGGGACATAAGAAATTTTCCCCCATGTCATAAAAAAGTAACGAAGTATGTGATGTTTGAAAACTACATATATTAAAAAGTCAATCATGGCATGAAGTTTAGAATAAAGAAAATACGTTTTTTAAAATTCAAAGATAGAACAGGATAGAAGATGGTAAAGGTTAGAAACTATGAACAAAAAGTAATTAAGCCTTAACTAGTTCTGCAGGTTGTAAGAAGTATAAAACAACAATTATTGAAGAGAGAAAATTGTTTATCTCCAGATAACACAATCACTTTTAACTTGAAAAACTTGGCTTATAAGAAAAACAAAACTTTTCAATGTGAACTTTTACTTCAGTAGATATTTTCTTAAAGATGTAAAAATGAACTTTTCTTTTGAGAGAACTTGTCCAAGGGATATCAAAACTGAATTTTACATTTTATTGTATCTGATATCACCTGCTGAAGTTCATGGAGTACCATTCAATTTTCATAAATGACTCAGAATCCCAGATTCCTAGTGGACAGAACTGGAGGCTCCTTCTTGAGCAAAGAATAGTAGGAGCAGCACAAAGCTATTCTTGATTCCCACTTTCTGCTTCTGTGGCAAGTATCTCTGATGCACTGGAACTGCATTCCACGTGTTGCCTCCACAGTTCACTTTAAGTATTCGCCTAAAATTGACCTGTGACCAACACTTACCTTCTGAATCGCTCTCAGAGCCCGTGAAAGAAAGATCAGAAGACTCTTATCTCTGACTTATTTATAACTTATTAATGTTGCTAAACTACAATTATACAAAAGATAAAATATAATGATACAAATATAAAATTAACGTGTCAAATTTTCACTCATTAGCATAGAACCTAAAGTGTCAAAACCAGAAAAATACTTTGAAGAACAGTGTACGTGTGTGTACAGATACATTCAAGAATTCTGAAACAAATTTTCTTATAGATGAAAAATTGTTTAATTACATATGGAAATTAAATTCAGTAGTTGAGATCATATATTCTTCAGAGCAGGAAGTGCTTGTATTTCCATGAGGGAGAAATCATTTCCATTATCATTGATAAGAATGATTTGAAATTATGTCTAATCTTATGTTAGTTTCTAAATCAATGGATTTTGAAATAATCTAGGAATATAAAGATAACAAAGTGAAAACACATATCATATAACCTTTCAAGGTACACTAGACTGTTTTGAACTGCAATGAAAAAAATTAACAGTAATAGTACATACCCATTTAAATGTCTTGGAAAGATTTTCTTGAGAATCACTGCTTGTGTCCAAGATTGAAATTTTCTTGATTTGAAAATTCAGTTTGGCTATCTTCATGCTTTTTAATGTTCCAAAGCCACATATCACATTATTCTGACATTATTCTAGAGTTTTCCTTCAAAGATTTCATTGCACAAAACCAGGAAATCGATTGTCCATACTTATGGGTTTATAAGTATGTATAAGAATGAGTTTATGTTAAAATACACACTCACCCATGCATACCTATAGTTTAATTTAAATGTAAATTTAATGTCAGGAAAGATACTTCAAAAAACTAATCATTTAGGAATAATCTTACATGGGGTCACAAATTCTCAAATATTGAACTGGAATTAAAAACTCTAAAGTTTAGCAGTCTTTATATTTAACATTCACTAGATAATCACAAGATACATAGACACATAATTCATAAAACAATGACTGAATTAAGAGAAAATAAAAACATGCATTCCAAGCAACAAACATTTTTACATAGACGTTGCTTGGCAAAAATTGTTACCTTGATAAATACTTGAGAAAATATGTGAATGCTCTTGAAGGATACAAATATATAAACGTGAATATCCTTTACTCCTAAGAAAATCTCAGAACTGACAGGTTTCTTGAGGAAATAGTAGTTTATTTCTGTCCTAGGTGTCATGCATTAAAAATCTAAAGATCCTCATAGATCCAGGTGCCATGAATAAACAGGCAGCTATTGTTCCATTAGAAGTGGAAAATTAAGTGTAGAGATGGTTTGAGGGGCAAGTGAACATTTCAACTATGTAAACAGAGTGGAGAGAGAAGGAAAAATAACAGCAACTAACAATCACTTTCAAAGAGAAGGCAAAAAAACAAGCAGTATGAATAAAATAGAATAAGGTCTCAAAGTCTGTGGGTTATAATTATGCTGATACTTTCTATAACCTCTGAAACTTTGGAGAATTCCGTTTTCTGGGAATTTCCCAGGTTCTTTTGTTATCCATAGTCTATTTAGATGCAGTGATTCACAATAAAATCCTGTATTTCTATTGCAAATAGGGAGAGAAGTCCTTTTTTCAGTGGTCCTTGGGTTGGACAGGGAATATGGTGGGGCACTGAGAAGAGAAATTTTGAGACAGAGGAAGAAGAAAGTGAGAAAAGAAGAGGAGGAGGAGGGAGTTGGAGGTGGAATAAGAAAAGGAAGATTGAGAATCAGAAGAAAAGGATGGAGAAGCCAGCCTCAGTTTAAAACAAAACCTGGAATTTGAGAAAAGCCATAACAGTTCTTTGGTGATGAATTTAAGGTACATGTATTATACTTAAGAACTTACTAAGTTCAGGCAAGTCTGAAGAAAAGGAAGAATGCCCAAACTAGAGCCCACTGAGTCATGGGTTTAGGTTATAAGAATCACTAAAATGTTCAAAGTATTACATAAATGTACTCCTGATAAGTTTATGATTTCAAATCACACTTGAATAAGTAATATGTTGTACTTCATTTTTTTCCTTCTGTTTGGTTCTAACTCATGAAGATGTTTCAAATTGCTTTTAAGTTCTCTAAAACCACTTTCTTCACTCTCAGCCCATCACAGATGATAAACCAGAAGATGTTTTCAATAGAAAATAAAAACTGAATTATGAAATATCTCAATTCCAAGGACCCTGCCACAGCTAATTTCTAAAATACCTAAATAGCTCTGCACTGTCTAGATCCAAAAGAAATAGTGGAATATAAATCTGTAGGAAGGAATTTTGTTGAAAATTGATAAAAACAATGAATTTATTAAGATAGAATTTTCACAATATATGGATTTTCATGTAATAGTACCTTTTAATCAACAGAAAATATTTGTATTTTGTCATAAGCTTTCTAAGTCACTTTATACTAAATGTATCTCAATTATAACTGTTTCATGACAATATTTTCATAATATTTTAAATACAACTTAGCTTAAAAGATTTTCCCAAGTCTGTTGAAATGAATGTTTTACTCATAAAATTTGTTTAACTATATTTTAAGCAACTAAGTAGTAAGATATTTAAAAATACTGACATTTTGTTACTACTTAATTATCAGTAAGTTTTGTGGGGTTTTTTTGGTTGTACTGTAGATTGAACCCAAGGCCTTGTGCATGCTAGGTAAGCACCCTATCAACTAAGTTATATCCCTAGCCCCAAGTTTTTAAATTTATGTAATCAAATGAGGTCCATAGTTTCCATTTGGCCACTGTTATAACCTTAAAAATAAAATTTTTACATAATTAGCATAAGTTGATTCTACTTGATATTGCTACTGTTTTCATTTATATTAAGAATTCAGTTTCTATTTTTAGGGAAATTTTTCTAAAATTTGGAAATAGGCAAAATATTAAACATGTCAAGTTTATGAATAGGATAAAATTTCAAGATTGAACTTTAAAAAAGGACTGGAATGAACTGAGATTTTCTGTTTGCAAAATTAATGATCATTTGTAAGGCTAATGGGTAACATTGGAATACCATTTCAAACATTGAAAACTACACTTTGATATTACTAAAAATAAAACTCATGTTTTTATACTCATTTACCTCTTTTTCCCTAACAGCGTATCATAAGAAATGAACTCACTTTCAGTAGTAATAACTAACATCTACTTAGAATGATTGGCAGCTCCTTTTAATTTTTTTCTGGCTTATTGATAAGGGCACATGAATAAGCCTACACTATTATGTGAGAGAGCAATGATACTTCAAAAGAAAGTTAGACTTTTAAAAATATTGTCATAAAATATAACAGAAAATTTATCATTCTAATCATCTTTAAATAGAGTATTCATTCTCATTAAATGCACTTGTATTACCCTACAACATTCACCACTATCTTACTCCAAAATTTCCCTATCATCCCAAACTGAAACTCTGTAGCCATTAAAAGGTAAAGAATGATGCTGCTCTGAGCATTGGTATACAAATATCACTGAAGCAAGAACAAATAAATACATCATGAAATTTCTTAGCACTTAAAAACTGCCTTTTATTCAGTAAACATTGGCTTATATGTTGTAGACCTTTAACTTTTATCCAGAATTCTTATGAAGTTAGTCCAACCAGTTTCTGTATTTTAAAATATTTCATTGGATAAATAAGGGTTTGGGACTTCTTGGTCATTTTGCTCTGTACGTGAAACTTTTAAGCAAGATGGTCTAATTTTTCCCCACAATAGAAAGTTGCAATATTATGATAGGGAATATAATTTACTTTGTATTTTACAAATAAATTACATTTTAATGATAACCAGTGTGTGCAGATTTAAATTTAGCAGCAGACTGTTTTTATATCAGGATTTCACAGTATACTGAAATAATGCCATACATTTTATTTTTTCAGCAATAAGAAGGGATCTCCTATCATCACTGTCATATAACAGGGAGTTAGGCTTGGATACAAGTAATCTACATAACTCTAAAATGATGAACTGAAAACTTGAACATATATA
The DNA here is from genome assembly GCA_004024805.1 of Geosciurus inauris. Lineage (NCBI taxonomy): Eukaryota > Metazoa > Chordata > Mammalia > Rodentia > Sciuridae > Geosciurus > Geosciurus inauris. The sequence continues at coordinate 6,858 of PVHX01030149.1, read as the reverse complement.
CTATGTGGTTTGTGCTTGTCAGCACATTTTCCAACATTTTCTATTTGGATTCTAAGATTCAGGTTATATACTCAAACATTTAGTCAAAATTTTTCTGACAGTTCTCATGACAGCAAGCATAGGATATATTCAAGGACCATAACCATTTATTATATAATCCTCTGTTTTCCTGGACCCTTAAGTTATGGAAGCATGAATATTGGTTATGGTAGTTTAAAATTAAGTTCTGGTTGCCTACATTCAAAGTTAAGCGCTATAAATTCTCCAATGTCCTTATTCAATTCTATCTAAAAGTAAGCTTTTAGATTGGACCAGGGCTGGCACACAGGCAACTGGAATAATGGGCTTGTTTGGTTTGGACAAAGATGGAGAAGAATGGAGTGAGAGATAATTAGAACAAACCTAATAAAAACTCAACAATATTGATTAAAACATATATATTTTTACTTTTCTGTGTAAGTATGAATAAATACTTCCACATAAAATCACTTTCCCCAATATTTGAACACTGAGATACATGTATTTAACAAGGCCTATGCTTAGTGACCAATTTTTATATTATGTTATTTGATGTTCTTGGCTTCTGAACCACTCTTTTCTTACTCTGGTCATTTGTTCTCAAAATTGATTACTGATTCTTCTCTCACTAACTGAAATCTCATATTTTTCAGGTCCATCTCTTTTGGTCTTTTTTTATGATCTACCTAATTAGATAGTCCTATGGTTTCAAACAGAATCACGACTGAATTTTATAAATTCTACTTTGAGATATAAAACACCGTAGTTATTCATTTACTCATTCACTGATATTTTTATAATCATTGAGAAATATTCACATAAAACCCAATTTAACTGAAATCTTTCATACTTCCAATTTGTTCCCAAGAGACTTAGATTCTATGCAATCATTGTAACCTCATTCTGTGCACATCTAGTCCACTACCCTTTCATTTTTCTTATCTCTATTACTGATATTCTAAGGACTTTCTCAAGCTAACATCCTAATATCTTTTTTTGCTAAGATCCAAAATTAAATTGTTTAAATAGCTCAAGTCCCCATATCAGGGAAATGCAGTCCTAACCGGTCTTATTGATTAATAGCAACAGATGTAATGTTCTTGCTTTATAGAAAAGATTTACTTACCATAAATTAGTATTAATTTGAATTGCTAAGGCATAAGCAAGCTGAATAATGAGATGTTATTAAAAACGTGTAAAATTTGAGTCAAAATTCAAACTTGAATAATGAAAAGATGTAGTGTTTAAAACTTTCAATGGCATTTTAAATCCCTTAGATATTAGACCCAGTCCATATAAAACTATTAAAAAATAAACAGCAACAACAACAAAAATAACAAAAGCCATCCACAGGCAGTGTTTGATGTTCTGGAACCAATTCTTAAGTTATTCATTGTATAAAGTTCATTTTCCATTATGTTTTAACATTACATTGGACAGTGAATATGAGGACAGTAAGATTTTACAAGGGTGAAAGAAGTTATGAAACCATATAATTACCAAAGAACTGATTTTTAAATCATTCTAATTAGTCTAATTAATAATTTAAACTTTCACTGTAGCTAACTACTCCATGTTAAATGACCTTTACCCCTTAGTCATCTGAAGAGGGATTCAGGGATAAAGAATGTAAGTTGACTTAGAAATTCATGTGCTCATCACAAAGCCATTCATTTTATGAACTGATTAATATTTATTTTTGCACCCTTTATTCCTTTTTGTCTAATATAGAATGAATCATATGACTATGAGAAATTAAGAAAGGAGTAAAGGGGAAGGAAACTAATAACTCATACCTTGTTGATGAAAATGTGGCTGAGTCTTGAAGCAGTGTGTATAATTTCTACAGATGTCAAATATTTTTTGTGGCCTATGCCTTTGTTCAGATGTCAAACTTTATTTGGCCTATGCCTTTGTTCAGCTCTTCTGTTTAGAATTTATTTTCCTCTTTTGGTGTCTAAAGTCTCCTAATTATTCAACAACTACATGATAGGTCACCAACATTGTTGATCCTGTACTGTTTCTCCTATTCATAACTAATAATTCATTCCTTCTATATTTTACCAATATCATTAGGTATATAACATTTTGTATGTTATAAATTGCAACATACAATCATATAAACCCCATATATTGATTAATATACCTTTCCTTACCTAATAAAATATTATCTCCTTAAGGTCAGAGACCATAATGTTAGCAGCTTTTTATCTCCTTGGAAATCGCAAACTGCCTTGAACATAATACATTTTTATATAAAAAATGTTGAGTTAACTTAGTATTCCACAATATTAACTAACTGCTAAGGAAAAGTGCCTTGGATTTGAATTCAGCTTCATCATAACTATATTTTGATATTAGTTTAGGTAAATAAGATTTAATATAACAATAAAGATGTATTTACTGAAGTGTCATGTTTTACATTTATTTTTTAAAATAAATCTGCATGTGGAATTTCTTACTATGACCACTATATATAAAATAAATGTTCAAAATATACCTATGCAGGAAAAAATAACTGAATGCCTCTTATACTTTTCCCTGGTGTTAAATGTATTTGGAGTCTTTTCTGTGGTGGTCATTTCTCCAGTTAGACATTTACTAAAATAGAAATAACATGAACTTAAAGTTCTTATTGACACAACTGCTTTCAAAATAAGTTGATCCTGTGGAACAAGAAGTGGTCATTGCCCTTATTTCAGTGGCTGAGTTTTTATTCCTGGTAGGACTATCTATTGTTCACCCTACTTCCAACAGGAAATCACCTACAGTGGACTACAACTCTTTTATAGGTATAGAGATTGGAAACTTGGATATTTATTGCAGTTAAGGAACTAAGAATTTTAAAGAGGCAATTTGCCAAAGCTGGCTGATAAATTACCTCATTCTCCTTCAAGTTTATTGTCAACACAGTGCTGTGCTGGCACTCCAAGATACATGATGTAGTTCATGTCTTTCTGCATGAGTTTCAGGGGTATAGCTCTCAATAAAGAATTGCAATTGAATGGCTTATTTTATTTGTTTACTAAAGATTATCTCTTTTATAATTCATCAAGGTAGGAAAAGACTGTTTTAAAGAGTTTCAAATAACTGTAATTTAGAATACCAATATATAGACTTTCTTCCTGTGGTCAGTGTAGGCAGGCTTCCTAGGCCTGCAACATATGCAACTGCACAGATCCCTATGCTTAGAAATGCATGGTTTCCTATTCTGTCACTCTCTCAAACTTCTAGTAATTTTGAATATGGGACCGTACATAATCATTATGTACTCCCTGTGATTTCATGGCTTAGAGAGTCATGAAGTTTAAGATGGTAAAAGTGACCAATACAAACCAATTTGGTAATGTTTCTATTTTTCCACTTCCTTGAATTAGACTTTCAGACTATGATCTAGACCTAAAAAATTGTATTGCAAATTTTTGTATTAGTAGTAGAAACCAACCTTTTTTTATTGTTGTAATGAAAGGTGATACAGATGTCCAGCCTTTGAAACCATTAAAAGTAGAGCTGATCTGGTTTAACTGTGGTTGAGAGAAAACGAGTAAACTCTCTTGATCTAGATACAGGGTAGTCATTGGGGAATTGAACCAACATTAAAGATAACTGATATGAGAGAAAATAGTTTTCAAAATCATAGTGGAGGCTAAGGGTAATGGAATAATTGCAATTAAATACAAGCTTATCAATATTCACTTATAAATACTGCATTTAAACCTGAATGACACAGGGCTTAGACTGGACTCTTCTTGGGTGCTTAATATAAAATAAGTAAAACACAGCAGATTTTAGAGGTAACAATCAAGTAAATATTAGAATGTTAAATTTCAGGTACCTCTATATTTTCATCTAAATATATAGTAGAACAGATTGTAAAAGTTACAATTACTTGATATACAGACTCTAAAATATTATGGTAGCTTTGAATTTACTAAGGAAATATGAGACATATCTTAATATCAGGTTTCAGAATATTGGTTGATTATTGGTCTCTTGATTGTGTAACTTTGATTAGATCTAGGTGCATATAAACCTGTTTCAATTGATCAGAATTAGAAATGACTCAAACACAATGCAGCTCAAGGGACTATTCCATCACGAATAATCTTAGAATATTGGTAAATATTGGTCAGCATCCAAATTGAGCTGTAGGCTCACCATCTCATAAGCACAAAGTATGAATTTTATGTGCTGAAGCCATGTCAAGCACAACTAAACTGATAAGGATATAAAAAAAGGAACAATACAGATCTCTTGGAAGCTTTCATTACTGCTTCTAGTCAAGAGGCTAGAACTCTAGTTCCAAAAGACAGAGGTGAAGAGATGTTTTAATGTCACTAATCAATATTCTAAATGTACATTATTTTAGCAAAACAAGCACAATGATCCTTTTCCAATACCGTTATCAACTTGATTATAAAAGTTGTATTTAACACTACTTGTGCTCATTAAACTTATACTTGAGTATAAATGTTTTAAATGCATTTTTATATATAAAAAAAAAAAAACTCTGAAAAAACCTAAAGTAGATTCAAGGACAAATTTAGAGTTGATTTCCTAACTACAGGTTTGACATTTTGATTATCCCTCAAATTTGTTTCCCAGGAGACTTATCGCCTTTTTCAAGTTATGATGTCTTTAAAGTTGTATCCCAAGACAGCTGCACTGAGTCTATTGGATGCATTTCTAAAAAATTTTTTTAGTTGTCTATTGACCTTTTACTCATGTGGTGCTGAGGATCGAACCCAGTGCCTCCCACATGCGAGGCAGGCACTCTGCCAGTAAGCCACAATCCCAGCCCTGGATGCATTTCTTGAATGACAGAAACAATAACAATTTTATCAGTTTCCCTAAAAGGCAACTTCAGGGATTTTCAAAGCCTTGATATTTTTGACTATATGAGCAATTGCTGACCAACAAAATATTGTCTTCCTAGATAAAAACTATACCTGATAGAACATTTAGAAGAACTCTACTGGACAATGAATAAAGTAGGTTAGAGTCTCATCTAGCTCAGGGAAGTAGTGGTTCCTCATTTTTGTTATCCTAGTAGCTTTTTATTCCACTCCTATGGCAACAAAAGCATACAATGTTTGATTATTTTTTTAAAACACAACTAAGGATTAGGAATGAAAGTGTATCTGTTTAACTAAAAGTGATTGAGATAAACCTGGTAGCTGATCCCCAATAAACAGGAAAGATTATCTTTTCTGCAAACAAAGCCAGAGTGAAGGCTACCAGGAGGCACAGTTTGGTATCACGGTGTGATTTTGTTCCATCTCTTTCCTACTGCAACACTCTTGAATAAAATCTTTGCCTACTTAAACTGTCTGGTACAATTTTCTTAGACAACTTATTCATGAGTGCATTGCATGCCACTTTAAAAAGGAGGCCTCAGGTATGCTGCAAGGGAAAGTGCCGGGAAAACAGGGACAGGCTATTACCTGCCATGGTGAGATTTAACCACTTTTTATCTTTCCTCATTATGAATGTATCTCATATGTCACTAGAAGACTTTATTGGAGCTGGAAAATTTAGTTCTATCCAAACTTTGGCTTATTTTCATTCAATCACTAGTAAGACTACTTCACCCAAAGTGAACAACTCAAAACAAAAGCTAGGGCAGAAAGTATGAACCAAAAGTACCTAAAGCACACCATTCAGGCTAGGAGAGAAATGGAGGGAATTATCATTACCTTCTAACTCTTACTGAGTGTGCCAGTGGCATGGAACTCAATTATCACTTAGCATATGTTTCTGAGAAAAGACGACTGAAAAAAAGAGAACCATTTTAATATTATGAAAATAGGTAAGTGTCACATCTTAGATGCCATGGAACAGTCCTGAAATCACACAGGTTACCAAGAACATATTTTGGGAACCAATGAAACATACCATGTACTGTATTAAAGCTCTCTCCTTGCACCCAATTCTCAGTTCAATTCGCAAACAGCAGAATCTCACAGCTTAAGATGGTGCTAAAGGTTGTGGAATATGATGGTCATCATAGCCCTAGCTTTATGTATGGCTGCATGTATGTTGTGATTCTGTATCACTTACAACCAGAGAAATGAAATGTTATCCTCTGTGTACAGTGAATCAAATTGCACTGTTATCATGAAAGCTTAAATAGAACAAATAAATATGAAGACAAAAAGATGAGAAGCAGTAGCTCAGGTAAGAGTCAGAGAACTTGAACTTCTGAAGCCCCAGAAGCCCCAGAGGTTACTGAGGCCAAGCTGGAGGACAACATCAATGGTTTGAATACACAACTAAGTGAGTAGATGCTATGGAGCAGGGTACAGCATTGAACCAAGCAGGGCAGTGTATCACCGAGATGAGGCCCATCCAAATGCTTTACGAATAATCAACAATATAGAGAAACAGAGGTTGGCTACAAAATGAAGTTTACAGAACGTAATTTTCTTTGTTTTTAAACATCATGAATGTCGATGAAATGCCCTTTCATTTCACATTTAAGCTATAAAATGTCACCACTATTTCCAGTTTATTAGATAACATGTTTCTTTAAAACTTTTGGTTTCATAAATTCCATGCTCTGTTGTTGCATAAGGTCAGAATTATTTTCTGCTTGTTTATATGCAACTTTACCAACTAAATCAATTTTTGGTCTTTAGGAGAATAGCAATATAGTTAATAGACTGGACTCTTCTCTACATAACATTTTTTCATAATCCTTATATTGAGTGATGTGATATTTACTAAAACACCTCCTTATCATAAGCTTTCGTGGGCAAGGTAGCATATAATTGACTGAACATCCTTCCTCACAATTCTGTTATCAACATTTACTGAACCCTTACTAGGAACAGATCACTA
>PVHX01030148.1:0-16145 GCA_004024805.1 Geosciurus inauris | reverse complement strand
ACTGTTCAGCGCTTCTGGGCCTGGAGCGAAGCCTTTGAGAGAAAGAGCTGGGTCGCAGTAGGGATGCTTGGGAGGCGGGGGCGTTTCTTGGCCAGGCCGGGTAAGGTTTCCAAGCCTCGGTCTCCACCCTCCGCAGAGCTTGGGCTGCTGGGTGAGGGCCGGGCTCGGGTGTCTCCCGGCAGTGAATCAGGCTTCTGACCTCAGCGCCATCCTGGCCTCTCTCCGCAGGGTAAACATCCTCTGCACTTTGGAAACTGGTGGGACAAGAAAGTCCAGGGGGTGGCAAAGAGAGGCAGGGAGGAAAAGAGGGATTCTGGAGGAGGAGAAGTCCCCCCCGCCACCGCATCCCCCTGGAAACCAGCTGTGGCCTTCCATTAGGCTGCCTTGCTGCCCAGTTGAGGCTGAGGAAGGGCCATCCCAAGGGACACAGTTTGTGCAAACCCTACTATGGAAATAGTGGGTAAGTTTGGAAGGATGAGGGGAGCAGAAAGGGGCAGGTTCCCAGTTTTTCAGAATCACCTAAAAGAGCTTCTCTGAAGGGAGATCAGGCACATGTGGAGGGTTAAGGGTAGAAGCAGTTAGTTTCCCCCAGGACAAGAGTGGAAACCTGCACTCTTTAAGAAGGGAGCTAAGCGCAGGCCTGGAATTCCAGAAGCTCAGGAGGCAGACAGGAAGATTTCAAGTTCAAAGCCAGCAATTTAGCAAAACCCTGTCTCAAAATAATAAAAAGGGCTGGGGATGTGGCTCCGTGGTAAAATGCCATGGGTTCAATTCCCAGCAAATCCACCCCCACCAAAAAAGAAACTTAATTACTAAACTTTAAGAGAATGGTTGCTGCAGCTGTCCTTCTTAATGTTCAAGACAGTGTGAGGAACCTGTTTTGATTCCAATTTCCAAGCCATTTTTGGGTCACCAGCCAGCAGAGCAGAGAGAAGGAGCTATGAGATAGAGTAAACTGAACATAGACCCCCCACCATCCCACATCCTGCCAGTTTCAGGCTCCAGCAAGTGTCTTTATCTCCCTGAGAATAGTATCCCCATGAATATAATAACAAGTACAGTGTTGACGCCAGAATCAAATCAATGCAGTGACATGCCTACCACAACACAGACTAGCACTTAGTGGCCAAAAAAAAAAAAAAAGTCCTGCCTGCCTCAGCTTCTTCTTGGACCTTGCCAAGACCAAACTCTCTGTTACCCAGAAAAACCCATGGTCATTTGCCCCCTGCCCAGTCCTAGCCAAGTGTCTAAGAAGTTAAAGGAAAGAATCACACCCAAACAGCTCTTCGCAGACTTTTGAGGGGAAAGAAAAAAAGGAAGAAGGGAGAGAGAGAGCTCAGTGCCCTTTTCCAGCAAATAGCTCTCTACATGAGGAGCTTTAAGTGCTATGAGCAGAGGTAGATGGGAGTGAAGCCTCCTGGTGTGGGCAGCCACGCTTCTAACCGCTGGTTTTGAACATTTCATTTATTTTAAGATGAAATTTCAGAGCAAGAGCAGCCTGGCAGAAAACTCCGATGTCTCTGGGTTTGCGACTCAGGAGACCTTCCTTGGAGTTGTCCTCTGTATTAGCTATGACCTGGACTTCACTGAGCCTGTTTCCTACACTGAAAAGTAATCACTGGAAGTCCTAATGGGAGCAGCCACAGAATGGAGATGACCATGCTGGAACGTGCATCTCTGTTCCCCTGCATGGCTACACTGATCTACATACTAGAAATAAATTTTGTGTATTCAGGTTAATTTCAAACAACTATGGTCAGAGAAGGGCCCCCGTGCCAAAATCCCGCGAGGTCTTAGAGTCACTTAGAGTGTTCGGTCTTGCTTCAGACACATTCTGGCTTACACCATCTCTTGAGTGCACTTTTTTCATCTGTAAATGGGGTTAGTATCTCCCTTATAAAGTGTTGGGAGGATAATAAACCTCCTCGAGCGCATTGCTCCCATGCTTAGCACATAATTCGCTCCACATAAGCAGCAGGGGCGCGGGATCCTAAGCCCATTGTATACCCTTTGCGGCTTTGGGCATCCCAGCGCCAGATTCTGGGGACAAGTGGTCAGAGGTGCAGAGGAAACCTTCGCTTGGTAACTAGTTGTCTGATCCTGCCCTGAGCATTTCTACTTTGTAAGGTCTCCTGTCCGACTTCTTCCAGTCTGGCCGACCCGGCTGGGGCAAAGCGGGACTTCCCAAAGAAGCCCTATGGCCCCGCGCTGCCTGCAGCCCCCGTGCGGTGCCGGACGGTATGATTTGGCTGGAAAGCGCCAGTAGGCGGCCGCTGGGACCCTGCCTGCAAGGCACAGTGTACTGAAAAGCTCTCAGAAAGTAGCTGCCCACTCGAGATCTTTCTGTACCAAGGAGCGCGGAGGCACAGCATCCCGGATCAGACGTACTCCTTCGAGTCGCTTGGAACAGCAACCCCGGCCTGGACGTGAGGAATAGATACTCCCCACTTCCTCCTTCCCGCCGCCTTTTTTCTTCTGTACATCCTGATCTCCAATTCCGAGAAAATTATCAAACTTAGCTTTCCGGGAGTATGACTTCTCTAACAGGACCTAGGAGGTAACCCCACAATAGACCTCACTCTCTTTTGAGAACCATATGCCCGACATGTCCCCAAAGTTCTCCGCACTTACATTTTCCCACTACTGAGGATTGGCATTTTCCGGCCATTTCCCTAGAAGCAGAGTGAATGAAAACGCTAGCGGGAGGGACCAATGAATTGATACTGAATCCAGTGAATGATTTTTCTCTCCTGTTCTTCCTTCTCTTCAAACCGAATCTCAAATAATCAAGAAATTTGCTGAAAAATGAAGATCACATAAGAAACATTCTAACCAACACTCTTTTTTCCCCCTCTCTTCTTTTAGCAGGAGCCCAATCCTTCCGTTAGATGTGAATATAACTACTGTGCATCTCCCCATGAAAAGTTCCTAACCAGGTGGCAAGGAGTATGACTTTTCATAGGCATATTGGACTCTAGAGACAGCAAAGGGCTGCAGGTCATAAAGGGGGCCTGTTCAAGCTATGTCAAAGCAGCCAAATTATGACATGAAAACTGGAGGAGTTGATTCAGATCTTTCATGTTTAAATAAACAGGGGGACATACTATTGAAATATTCAAAGAATTATTTAAAATTGGAAACATTCTTCTCACTGGAGCTCTATTTGTACTGGAGGTGTGGTAGACAAAATTAGGGATGTCAACTAGCTGTTTCCTGATTTTAAAACAAAAACAATTGCCCCTCCTTAATTTTCTGCTTCTCAGCTATGAAATGGAAAAAAAGAACTCAAGTCTCGCTTAGACTGGAGGAGCTCTGCCCATGAAGGGACTGTGGGAATTGACATGAGTTTGGGGTGGAGAGGTGAAAGGGTGGAGGGAATGAGAAATGGAGCAGACACTGAGTCAGAGGCCCAAACCAAGGTCTGCCTCTGCATCCTTATGTTCCCAAGCCTCAGTTTCTGATTCTGTAAAATGGAGATACTATTGATCTCACAGGACTGCTTGGAAGAGTAAATAAAAATAACATGTGAAAATGGTTTATCATTACCAGCTTTTCTTTGGTGTGGGCCAAAGTGAAAGGAGACCACAGCAGGGAGGGAGGGGTCCAGCTTCGGCTCCAGCCCTAGAATGGATATGAGCATCCCCATGGCCACTGGATTTCCTGACGTGAGTTTAGCTGGCTCATTCTAACTCTTGGCAACATCCAAGGGGAAGTGAGAGTCTACCGCAACAAGGCTGTCTCAGTCCCTGTTTGCTTTGGCCACAATGTGATGGCCTTGCTGGTCTTCCTGGCTTTGCCAACAGGATTTTGGTGTTTGCTCTCCCGCTTGGCATGGCTGCTGAGGCAGCTGGCATTCTGCTCCTGATTACCAAGATTCGGGTCCTAATTACTAGAATCAGAACTCCAGGCCGGCTGCAGGCTGGTGTTGCTCCAGGCAAGAGGAATTTCTCAGTGCTGCCTGCTTCTTCCAATATCCTGCTGTTTCTACCCCTTTCTCAGATGTACAGGTTCCATTTCATTATCATAATGACTCCTAGGCTTACGTAAGTAGGGTGGAGGAGGGATACCTCGGTCTTTCCTTGTTTTTTGTTTTCTGCAGTATTAGGGATTGAACCCAGGGCCTCATGCATGTTAGGCAAATGTTGTACCACTGAGCTACATCCTCAGCCCCAGCCTTTTCCCCTTTAAAATGGCTGCCCAAGGAGTACAGAACCAAGCACTAAGAGGAATCAGGAAGTGAGCCAAGAAAAGAAATGAGATAAAGAGAAAATTGGCAAACTGAGCTTTCCAGCAAAATGCCTTCTCTAACAGGACCTTTGAGGCAACCCCACATAGCCCTCCCACTGTCTTTTGGGAACCCTATGCCCCACATGAGAAACTAGGCACTGATTCGTGATCTTAAAAAGGACTAGCTTTGCTTTCCCACATTTCTTTTCTCATGTTTTCTGGTGACAGTGGTAGATATAGGAGCAAAGGGGAAGGGAGGCTCTTGCTGAAGGTCATCTCAGAACAGTCAGAATTCTCAGGGGGAGAGTGGTGGGAGCCTGATCGGCAGGCTCCTGATAGGAAGAATATGTGCTTAGAACAATCTCATCCCCTCCCACCCTGAGGCGACTCCTGGAGCCTCCAGCCCCTCCTCAGCACACAGTGTGCATCCAGGAGACATGAAATACCCTCCACATGACACATTGCCTGTTTGGCCCTCCCAGGCTGCCAGTTAATAACTTAGAATCATGGCTGGAGAAAGCAAAATAATTGAAAGCAATGCTTAGTCAATTGCAGTTTCAAGGTCTTCATTGCCTTCCTAACAATTTGCAAACCCATTTTATTGCGTTTTTAGATTCCTCAAGTTGAAATACCACTGTGTGCTGTAATTAAGCTAAGTGACATGCCAGCTGTAAAGACAAGGGTTGTGAATGATTACATTCGGCTCATGTAATCATCTAGTATGGGTGGGGGAGGACATTTGGAACAGCTGCCAATCTGCCAGACTTCTACTCCCTGCCAGTGTAGAAGGAAAACTGTAATCTACAAACACCCTTTTAAGGCTAGCAAAAGTTACCCGGCCTGGCCGGGCGTGGTGACTCACGCTTGTAATCCCAGCACTTTGGGAGACCGAGACAGGAGGATCGCGAGTTCAAAGCCAGCCTCAGCAACGGTGAGGTGCTAAGTAACTCAGTGAGACCCTGTCTCTACATAAAACACAAAAAATAGGGCTGGGGATGTGGCTCAGTGGTTGAGTGACCCTGAGTTCAATCCCTGGTACCAAAAAAAAAAAAAAAAGCTGCAGAAAAGTTACCCGGCCTGTTTGCAGTGGGTTGGGGTCATCCAGTGCGGTGTGAAACCATGCATCAGAATCCCCTGGGGAAGACTCATTTATATTTATTTAGGTGTTGTGGATTGAACCAAAGGCCCCACTCAGGCTAAGCACCTCCTATACCATGAGTCTACACCCCTAGTTGAGAGAACTTTTTAAGTCCAAGTAACTGCCCCTACTCCAAATTGATTCATCTAGTCTAGGGAGAACCACATGTCTTGAGAGCTGTGTGGCTAGTTCTGAGTCTAGAGATCAGGAAAACTTGCCCAGTCCAAAAGAGATATTTTTTAACAACCTGGTCTTCAGGAATATCACTTTTGCACTTGGAAACTTTTCCATCAGTGTTGCTCTTTTAAATCCATCTGGGGACTGGAACTCATTTGACTGCTTTATGAAACAGATAATCCTGATCTCTGTCCCTCAAAAGTTCTGTCTCCCAGAATTCTTGTTTTCTTTCAGGGGACTCCATTCTTTTGAAGCTCTTCCTTTTCCTCCACCCTTCCACTCAGCTGCCACATCCCAGCTCTCTCATGTTTTTGTCATCGCTTTGTCCTTTTATTTTTATTTTTCTGATATATTGTGACACTTCTGCCTCCTTTGCTTTCTAGTCAGCCATCCTGTTAGGTGCTGCAAGCACTCGAAGGCAGGACCACCTTATGAGCTACCCAATAGCTCTCCGACCCTGGATGTCTCCCCCTTGCCAATCAGCCATTTCACCATCTATATAGACTCATCTTCCTAACACTAAATAAAGTCTCTCCCATTCAAATCCTTCAGTGGTTTCCCACTTCCCTCTGAATTAGGTAGTCACTTCCCAGTATCACGTTTTAGATCCTCGACAATATTAACTCATGTAGCAAACATTTACTGAATTCCTACTATGTTCCAGTTACTAGGTTAAAAGGAATAATAGATGTAAAAACGTGATACATTCCAGTAAAAAGAGAGCCACACAAACACGTAACTATCATAAGGAGTTCAACAATGTGACATAAGGAGTGACAGAAACAAAGAGTCCCTGGGTCTCCTAAACCATCTTTCATCTTCACCTCCCAATTTTCTTTTCTAATTTGGCTAAGTTGGACTAGATCTTAGGTCTTTATCACATTGAAGTTTTTATTTTATTTTAAGTCCATATATCAGTCCATGCTTCATATCCACTTTTTAAAATCCCATTTATACTTATCACCTCCTCCAATTAAGTGGACTTCAGTCATCAGCTGGGCATGATGGTGTTTCCTTGTCCTGTACTGGCACTCTGTTAGTGGCACTTAGCTCAAGCTAGTTATATGTGGACCTGCCCACTGCATAATCCATAGAAGCAAGAACCGTTGTAAGCATCCTTTGTCTTTCATAAGCATTCAGCAAAAGCAGACAGTTGCTTTACATAGCCCTTTGGGTCAGCAGACAGCAGGGGTGGGGGTGGAAGGTAGTCAGACATTATGCCTTCTCATTGGATAACTAGAGCTGCTAAGAATCTCCAGGTAGAACCTGTTCCATAATTTGGCAGGCCCAGTGCAAAATGAAAATGCAGAGCTTCTTGTTCATAAATTATTCAGAATTTCAAGAATATAATAGAACATTAAACCAAGTGCTGCTATCATCACCTGTGGACATCAGACTTCCAACATAGATTCTCACCAGCAACTCTCCAGGGAACTTCTAGGCCTTCAGCCTCAAACTAGGGCTACATTGTTGGTCCCTTTTGTTCTGAGACAGTTTCTTGGGCCAAGCAGCTACTAGTTTCTCCAGGTCTCCAGCCTGCAGATGGGCCACTGTGGGACTTGTCCAGCTTCTGAACATGTAAGGCAAGCTAATAAATACCCTATCATAACTATACATATATACACATCTTGTTGGTTCTGTCCCTCTAGTGAATCCTAACTAATATAGCCAGGTTTGTGCTGGGAGAGATGGAGGTGCCATTGTACTCTACAGTAGGCTGCCTTGGGCTCTGCGCTCCCAGCCCAAGGATTTCTCAGAGGCTCCTGACATATTTTCAATAGATTTGGAGCTTCCTTAGTAAGGAGTGATCAGAAGAACTATCTTCCCACCTCCCATTCCCATTGTCTCTCTGGATCAGGCTCTTTGTGCTGGCTTTGAACAAAACAATTTATTTTATTAATGTATACATGAGGGGAAGGCATATAATTTCTGTGAGTCAGTGGAAGAAACATCTATGAGTAGGGCATTTTCACCTCACCTCTGTCTTTGCTAGCAAAATGGAGCTGGGTTGGAATGGGAAGTAGCGAGCCGATGATGTCTGGGCACTGAGGTGGTGGGTATTTGGGCTGGCTGGAGTGGGAGATCTGATCTTTCAATGGTAGCAACTGCTCCAGTTCTGCGATTCAGGAGTTATCCACCATGCTCAGCCCTGTTCCTGACTTCTATCTTTAGAAATGAAGACCAACTGACATAGGCCTGTTGCAGGACCAAGTGCTTTGGACTCTTGGAAATCATGAGCCCTCTGAGACACTTCTCCCCCAAGTTGCTGTACTTGGGGGAGTGTCCTGGATGAAGGTGCCATGTGAGAACCCAGAGGAGCGCCACTGCTGAGGCAACTGGGATGTGAACTTGGGCAGCACCAATCACCCCTAGAAGTCATGGTCCTACAACGCTGTAAGTTCACTGGGAGGATACAAAATGCAAGGCTATTGGCCTTGGTGGTGCTAATGGGAGGTATTTATCAGACCAGGATTTCTATATGAGGAAATGAAATTTTGGGTTGGTTCTGTAGACATTATATACATTGTGGGAAGGACAAATAGTTTCCTGGTAGTAAGAGGTAGGAAAGGAAAAAATGGTAGAGAGATCCAGTCTGATTCTGGAAGAAAAAAAAAAGATGTTTCTTAGATTTTCTTTTATAATGGCCTCCATAATGAGAAAATCAATTAACTCATCGTCACCATTCCTACCTAGAGGGTCAGGTGGTGCTTAGATGATTCACATCTACAATCACCAGAAATTCCTTTTACCTGTACAATATTCACCTTCCTTCAGCCTTACCACCCAAAATATTTGATATGGACCATTTAAGAGCAGCCAACATGGCTGGCTGAAGGTAGTATGTGATAGTAGTTAAGAAGCTGTGTGCAGCAGGGTATGGTAGCACACGCCTGTAATTCCAGCAGCTTGGGGGGCTGAGGCGGGAGGGTCGCAAGTTGAAAGCCAGCCTCAGCAACTAAGCAAGGCCCTAAATAACATAGCAAGACCCTGTCACAAAAAATAAAAATAGCCAGGTATGGTGGCACAATCCTGTAATCCCAGAGGCTTAGGAGGCTGAGACAGGAGAATCGTGAGTTCAAAGCCAGCCTCAGCAAAGGCAAGGTGCTAAGCAACTCAGTGAGACCCGTCTCTAAATAAAATATAAAATAGGGCTGGGGATGTGGCTCAGTGGTCGAGTGCCCCTGAGTTTAATCCCTGGTACCAAAAAATAAAAATAAAAAAGGGATGGGGATGTGGCTCAGTGGTTAAGCACCGTTGGATTCAATCCCTGCTACCAAGAAAAAGAAGCAGCAGCAGCTGTGTGCCCTTGGATAAATTACTTAATCTTTCTAAGTTTTGGTTTCCCCCATTTGAAAAAAGGGAATAACAATGCCTCAGGACTGAGATAATTGCTTAAAGCTTCTAAGACACCAAAAGAAAGCGGGACGCAATGGTGCACGCTTATAATCCCAGCACTTAGGGAAGCTAAGACAGGAGAATCACGAGTTCAAAGCCAGCCTCAGCAATAGCGAGCCACTAGAGCAACTCAGTGAGACCCTGTCTCTACATAAAACACAAAATAGGGCTGGGGATGTGGCTCAGTGGTCGAGTACCCCTGAGTTCAATCCCCGGTACCAAAAAAAAAAAAGACACCAAAAGTAAATGTGTCTTAGTTTATTATTTATTTATTTATTTATTTATTTATTTATTTATTTATTTTTGGTACCAGGGATTGAACTCAGAGGCACTGGACCACTGAACCACATCCCCAGCCCTATTTTGTGTTTTTTTTTTTTTTATTTAGAGACAGGGTCTCACTGAGTTGCTTAGTGCCTCGCTGTTGCTGAGGCTGGCTTTGAACTCGCGATTCTCCTGTCTCAGCCTCCCAAAGTGCAGGGATTACAGACGTGCGCCACCACGCCCAGCTTAATGTGTCTTAGTTTAATCCATGCAAGGCTCAGCAGCAGTAGCACAATATCATCATCATTATCATCATCATCATCATCATCACTACTGCCATCATCATTAAAGCTACCCCCTCTTTACCAAGACTTAGTTATCCTCAAAATCTTACAAAATTGGGAGCTGGGTTGTGGCTCAGTGGTAGAGTCTATCACTTGCATGAGGTTGGGCAGATCATGTTATATTCTCAAACTTTGATTTTCTTCATCTGCAAATTGGGGATAAAGTAACAACCTCTGCTTTGACAATCTCACAGCCCTGAACAGAGGAGTCCCTGAGCTATGCTATGTAACCTTGTTATTTGGAAGGTCTATTATTACTACACTCAAGAAAACCCCTAATCCACCACATGGACGCTCTACTGCCCTTTCCTTCTTTTTTTTTTTTTTTTTAATTTTTTTTTTAGTTGTAGATAGATACAATGTCTTTATTTTTTATTGCTTTGTATGTGGTGCTGAGGATCGAACCCAGGGCCTCACGCATGCGAGGCAAGCGCTCTACTGCTGAGCTACAATCCCAGCCCCCTGCCCTTTCCTTCTTTCATTCAACCATCATTTATTATGCAGAAACCCTTTTCTCAAGCCTCGTCCTGATCCATTTATCAATCGATGCACACCCAAGATACTTGTTCAAAGGACAAATTCCCAGGGAGACCTTCCACACCTCCTGTCAGAATTTTCAGGGGTCTGGCTTGGAAACTCTAGGTATAGTAAGGGTTCCCACATGATTCTGGTCATGTGGGAAGTTTGGAAAGAACAGACCCAGTTCTTCTGGCATGGTAAAAGGACTATTAGAGGAGCTTCATTAAAAATGCAGATTCCTGGGTCTGTCACTCAGGACCTACATATTCGGAATTTCCGGGAGTAGATCCAGTGTTATGCATTTTTATAAATACTGGAGGTGATGCCTGTGGGCTATTTACTCACAGGCCTCCCTGCAGTGTGAGCTACCGGTCACCAGGGGGCCAAGTCAGTGTCTAGTGACATTCTGTTTTAGGCCAGAGAAGGAGATGACTCAAATGCATGGCCTTCTTATATAGACAGCCAAGCAGCACTATCCCTCTTCTCCAGGCAACACTATTTTATAGAGTTCTCCTGTCATTTTATATAGGGCCTTCCTTCAGAATCCCTAAAGTTCTGACAGGAAGCCTCTTATACCTCCTCAGTCTTTTCACACACTGGAATCAAGCAGGCTCCACGGTCCTGTTTTTTGTGTCCTGCCATTATAAGGTTAGCTTTTAGAGCAAGTGATCTAGGCTGGAGCTAGGCTCACACAGCTCGAAGGATGTGAAAATCAACTCCTCAAGGTTAGTATGGTTCTTCCTCTTTTTGAGACCTGAGTTTATGACTATCTCAATGTCAGCCATAGTGAAAGGCAAAGTGAAGTGCACTTTGTTCAGTTTGGGGACAGTTCAGTCTTAACAGAAATATACAAAGCAAAGGGCTTACATTTTGACTGAGGCAAGTCTTGATTGTTTATTTGCCTGTATGTCTTTATAATCTATCCTCCTACATACTCAACATTTCAGAAAGGGTGAGAATATGCCTGCTAACACATCAATATATGCCGGGAATATGGGTAGCCTACCTAGTTCCTTTCACATCCTTTTTGGCCAGAGATCAGGCAGTGGCTGTATGCTTCCTGCTCCTGTATATGGGGGTCCCTCATAGCACCTGGATGGCTTCTGCTAGGCCTTGGATCCAGTCGGGCCGGAGTGGCAACCACCAGAAGGTCCTTCAGAGAATAGTCATGGCTGTGAGGACTCTGCAAGAGGAGGAGGGAGGGCACATCCCGCTGCCTCTTCTCACCAGGGCTGTGGCTATGGGAGAAGCCCTTCCTTGGCAGGAAGGAGTTTTCTGGAAAGGCAAAGTCATTAGCATCATCAGTTTGTGCTGCCGGATTCAGCACTAATTCCTGGCAAAATGCACCTCCACCTAGGGTCTTGTGGCCTAAAACTGACTGAAGCTCTCCAAACCAAAATCACTTGTTGCTCCTCTCCTCCAAATCATTCTTCTTCCCTATAATTGGTACAAACTCATCTGAATGAGAATCAAGAAGTGTTGAAGAGGGGCTGGGGTTGTAGCTCAGTGGTAGAGCGTTCGCCTCGCATGTGTGAGGTTCTGGGTTCGATCCTCAGCACCACATAAAAATAGATAAAGTTATTGTGTACAACTAAAAAATATTTAAAAAAAAAAAAAAAGAAGTGTTGAAGAGGGTCCTCAGTCTCAACATTGGGGGGGGGGTACTGGGGATTGAACTCAGGGGCACTGGACCATTGAGCCACATCCCCAGCCCTATTTTGTGTTTTATGTAGAGACAGGGTCTCACTGAGTTGCTTAGCGCCTCACCGTTGCTGAGGCTGGCTTTGAACTGGCGATTCTCCTGTCTCAGCCTCCCTAAGTGCTGGGATTACAGGCTTGAGCCACCGCGCCCGGCTTCAGACTCAACATTCTATTTGATACTTTTGTCTTCTCAGTCAGATAAGCGACTCCCTAAGACCACCAACAGATGGGTTTCCTGAGGGCAAGGTCTAGAACGATTCCTCATGGCTGGGGATGCCAAAAAGTTAGACTTGGTTCTATTTGTTTCTCATTCCCCTAATGCTATAGTTTGGATGTTGAATGTTCCCCAAAGGCCCATGTATTAAAGGCTTGGTCCTCAGGGTGCTGCTGTTGGGAGGTGGTAGAATCTTTAGGAGGTAGGGCCTAGTGGAAGAGCCTTAGGTCACTAAGAGCATGCCCTTGAAAGGGACTAGTTGTACAGTTTAGCCCCTTCTTCTTCCCCTTTTGCATTCTAGCCATGAGGTGAGCAGTTTTGCTCTACCACATGCCCCCCACCATTGCCATCCAATGCTCATACCCAGAGGTCTAAAAGCAATGGGTCTGCCTGATCACAGACTGGAACTTTTAAAACCATAAGCCAAAATAAAACTTTTCTCTTTATAAGTTAGTGATGTCAGGTATTTTGTTATAGTAAAGGAAAGCTGATTAACACACCTAAGCTCCTGACACACCCCTGCATACATTGGCACTCACGTGACACGTCACTCAGCACCTGCTTCGAGTTGCAGTAAGCTGGGAACAAGGAGAGCTTCCCTCTCAACCGAAGCTTGGTCAATAGCTCTGACACCAGATGCTGCTCCTTCATGTTATTCTTTAGCAAAGCCCAGCTTGGGTTCAAATTCTGTGAGAAGCTCCAGGATTTTGTAGGCACAGGAGGTTTTGATATGTTCTCCTGGATGAGCTTCTGGGGGATCTGCTGATGCTTATATTTAAAAGATACAATCCTGACAATTTCTGGACTACTGCATTCAGAGCTGGTGGTCAGAGTCAGGCTTGGTAGAGACTCCGGAGAGGTTGAGCCCCGGGTGGTAGATTCAGGAGAAGTTTCTACTGAGTTTAAGGGCTGAAAGAGAAAACAATCTAGACTGAAATTGTAGAAAGCAAAGGACTCCTTCTTAAGTTGTTCTTGAATGAAACAAACAGTAATGGTTAAAATGGTAAGTTAAGAGCAGAATTCAGCAGCAGCAAGAAAGATTCAGGTTAGAAGAGTTTCCTAACCATGAATTGGTTAAACACTAGGGCAGAAGATAAGATGGTGGGGAAAACCTACAGCTTCCTGTAGAGGTTTGGTTTGTTTATTTTGTTTTTTGGTTTTTTTGGGGGAGAGGTACAAGGGATTGAACCCAGAGGCACTCAACCACTGAACCACATCCCCAGCCCTACTTTGTATTTTATTTAGAGACAGGGTCTCACTGAGTTGCTTAGTGCCTCACTTTTACTGAGGCTGGCTTTGAACTTATGATTCTCCTGCCTCAGCCTCCCAAGCCACTGGGATTAACCCAGCCTGTAGAGGTCTTTAAACACGAGAAACTGTAAATATTAGAGATTGCAAATCAGAAATATAGGTGTTTTTTTACAGCTATCAGACTTTCAAAAATTAGAAAGCTGAATAATGCCGCTATTGGTGGGTATGCGGATGCACAGGAACCCTATGCTGCTAAGAATGTAGATTGATATGGCCATTTTACACTATGTAGAAAAAATTGGCATAATGAGATACAAATATCCTGCTTCCTAGCAATTTTGCTGCTAGGTTTATACACTAAATAAAGTATTAAATGGCTCTTTAAAAATTACGTACACCAGGATTGGGGCTGTAGCTCAGTGGTAGAGTGCTTGCCTAGAATGCATGAGGCACTGAGTTCGATCCTCAGCACCACATATAAATAATAAATGAATAAAATAAAGATCTATCAACAAGTAAAAAAATATTTTAAAAAATTATGTACACCAATGTTCTTAGAAGTATTTTTCACCAAAAGGTGGAAACAGTTCAAATGTCTAACAACAGATGAATGCATAAATAAAATGTATACATAGAATGAAATCTTATTCAGTCTTTTTAAAAAAAAAAATTTTTAGTTGTAGATAGACACAATACCTTTACTTTATTTATTTATGTGGTGTTGAGGATTGAACCCAGTGCCCCATGCATGCGAGGCAAGCACTCTAACACTGAGCCACAACCCCAGCCCCTTATTCAGCCTTAAAGAGAATTCTGATGTATGCCACGATATCAATGAACCTTGAAAAGATTGTGGTAAGTGAAATAATTTACACATAAAAGTTGAGATATCATATGATTCCACTTATATAAGGTAGCAAGAGTACTCATATTCATAGAGACGGAAAGTAAAATAGAGGTTACTCAGGGCTGGGGGAAGGAAAGAATGGAGAACTATATTTACTGGGTACAGAGTATCTGTTTAGGGTGATGAAAAAGTTCTAGAAGTGAATAGTAGTGATAGCTGCACAAATTAGTGAGCATCCTTAATGTCATGGAAATGTACAATTATAGTGCTTAAAATGGTAATTTTGTTTGGTGTTTTTGTTTGGGAGGGTGCTGGGGATTGAACCCAGGGGCACTTTACCACTGAGGTATATCCCACCTCTTTTACGTTTTATTTTGACACAGAGTCTCACTAAGTTGCTAAGGTTGTCCTCAAACTTTTGATCCTCCTGCCTCAGTTTCCCAGGTAGCTGGATTATAGTTATACACCACTGTACCTGGCTTAAAGTAGCAAATTTTATGTTATAAATGTTTTGTCAGAATTTTAAAAACAGAGAGATATTCACTTCAGTGTTATTTATAGTGGGACAGAACCCGAAGGCAACCTGCACATCCTTACTTTGGAAAATTGATAAGATAAAATGGATGGTTGGAAATTATTCTTGGGGGGAAAAAAAGGGAACTGCACTTCCTTGCAGCCTTGAAGCCTTTTGTCCAAGGACCCACCCTTAATCCATATGGCTGGGCAACAGAAAGCCACAGCCTTACAACATAGAGAAGCCAGAGAAATAGGGTAAATGGTGAAAAGGGGAAATCTTTCATGTGCAATTTGACTGTCTGATGAACTACACATATTGGGGGTGGGGGTGATGGGGAGGAAAGGACCCCAAGGGATTCAATAAATAAGCAGCACTGAAGACTGAAATAATTAAAGAGATTCCAATTGCTGCTGATCACAGTAGATTTAAAATCTGAGATTAATGGACTATCCAAATAAAAATCACTCTTTAGAGGAATAAATAGAATCCAGAGACTCTAGAGTGAGTCACAGCATCACGTGAAATTCATAATGTCCAGTATCCAAACATAAAACTGCCAGAAATGCAAAGAAACAGAAAAATATAATCCACACTCAAGAGAAAAAGTAGTTAATAGAAACTGACGCTGAAATGACTCAAATATTGGTTCACTAGTATACAAAGACTTTAAAACAGGCATTATAAATATGGTCAAGGAATTAAAGGAACATGAGAATTTTTTTTTAATTTGTGAATCTAAGCATAGAAACCAACACTAAAAATAATTTATATTATGTATAATTATAATGTACCAACTAAAAAATTATTAGAGTGGTGGTGCACATCTGTAATCCCAGTTACTTGGGAGACTGGGAGAGGAGAATCACAAATTCAAGACCAGCTTGGGCAACTTAGGGAGACCCCATCTCAAAATAAAAAGGCCTGGGGTTGTAGCTCAATGGTAGAGTATACCTGGGTTTAATCCCCAGTACAGAAAAAATAATCTGGGGCTGGGGTTGTGGCTCAGTGGTCGAGCGCTCACCTTGCATGTGTGAAGCACTGGGTTCGATCCTCAGTACCACATATAAATAAATAAATAAAGATATTGTATCCATCTGCAACTAAAAAAATATTTAAAAAAAATCTGAAGAACAAAATAGAAACAAGACTGAAGAAAAATAAATAGAACCTAAGAAGTCTGTGAGAGGATATTATGTGATTTAAAATACATGTTCTTTTTTAAAAAATATAAATGTTCTTAAAGGAGAAGAAAAAATAAGGCAGAAAAAATATTTGAATAATAGCCATAAACTTTTCAAATTTGGTGAAAGACATGAATTTACAAAACGAACAAGCTCAGCCGGACACAGTGGCACAAGCCTGTAATCCCAGCACTTAGGGAGGCTGAGACAGGAGAATCGCGAGTTCAAAGCCAGCCTCAGCAACCATAGCGAGGCACTAAGCAACTCAGTGAGACCCTGTCTCTACATAAAACACAAAATAGGGCTGGAGATGTGGCTCAGTGGTCCAGTGCCCCTGAGTTCAATCTCCAGTACCAAAAAAAAAAAAAA
>PVHX01030147.1:0-16148 GCA_004024805.1 Geosciurus inauris | reverse complement strand
ACACCATTGAGCCTGAGATGTGTGTGGTCTTGTTAAACCCTGAGATGCCCTCAAGCCAACTTTTCTGCTGTTTTTAGGTATGTAATAGTATTTCTTTGGTGGCTGTACTGTTTTTAACAACCACAAGTTCCTTAGCCCTAGTTTACTCACATTTTTCTGGCTAAACTGCAAAATTTTCAAATCTTTCCACTTTGATTTCTACTCCTTATTCTCACAATAAACTTGGCTAAAAGTTATCAGCAACATCTATGCCACTGCCTGAATGCTATACTTCCTAGAAATTTCTTTTGCCAGATTAGGAAGTCCATCACCATTAAATTCAGCCTCACAGAAAGTCTAAGAAAATGGGCAAAACATAGACAACTTCTTAGCCATACCAAACATGAATTACCTGTATTCTAATTTCCAATAGAGTCCTCCTTTTTTTCTGAAACAACTTGAGCCCAGTCTTTAGTGTCCTCAGCGCTATCAGCATTCAGTTCTTTTAAGCTCTCACCAGAATTACCCATTAAACTCCATTTACAATAATCTAAATTTTCCCAGCTTGTGTCTCTAAACATTTTAAAATTTTTCCCACAAATTCTAAAGAGTTCAAAAAGCTCTGAACTACATGATCAGGTTAGTCATATTAACAACCACACACTCATTACCAATTTTTATTTTGTCAGATTTTTTGATGCTGTGACCAAAAACCTGACAAAAACAATTTTATAGGAGGAAAAGTTCATTTGGTACTCAGAGGTCTCAGTCCATAGATGGGCTCCATTTTTTGGGCCCAAGGTGAAAGAGAACATCATGGAAGAAGGGTGTGAAAGAGAAAATCCACTCAAAAAATTGCACCAGGTAGAAGAGAGAGAGCTCTTCTCAACATGGACAAAATACATATTCTAAAGGCACACTTCCAGGGATCCACCTTTTCCACCCATACACTACATTCCTATAGTTACCACTCAGTTAATCCCTTTCAGGGCATTAATGCACTAATTTGTTTAGTACTATCATAACTCATTTATTTCACTTTCTTGCATTGTGTGTCATTTGAGCCTTTGAGGAATATCTTATATCTAAACCTTGATAATGCTTTAAAGTATTAGAAAAATGTATTCAAATAGATTGAAGGTACAATTTTGGTTATTAGGGTAACATCTATTAATCAAGATAAAGACTTGATATACATGATACAAGTTTAGGTTAGAGTTACTCATAATAAAGCATGCAAATGTGAAGAAAGTTCTGTTGAATCTTGGTTTGGGATTTTATTAAGATTTAGGATGTTTAGAAGATGTGTATCATTCTTTGGCTTGGGATCCTTCAAAAGGTGCTGAAGCACAGAAGCCACTCTTTTATTTTCTATGAATCTCTCCAGCCACTTCTGGTTTATCAGATCAGGGGCCTGTGGCTTAATGCTCAGAGGATGCAATGTTGTGTCTGTTGGTTGTTTCTGTTGGGTGCCAGTATTCAGGATGTAAGGCTCTGGGCTGTTGCTGTGATGGCTGTGGGTCATTGTGTACTTGTTTCCCTCTGTAGAATGATTTTCAAGGTGTCATAGAGCCTGGTCACTGTCCACAAGCACATATACTGTGGTCGTGGGCTCTACATTGGGTGATTTGTGATGCAGAAGCATCCATGCTGGCCAATCCAGCTCACTGAGGTACTGTTTTTTATTATGTATAACTAATAAGAACAAATAAAAATATTAAAAAATAAAATAAATGTAGACAAATTTGGGGAAAAAAAGAGATTTAGTCAGTTCAACTGGGTTTTAGCTTCCACAGTTGTATATGGCAAATGGTGCTTCCCTCTGCTGACTTGAGGCAAAGTCTAGACAGGGTTCAAACAATGCCTAGTCACTTAACAGTTGTGATTAAGGGTCAGGCTGTCTGTCATCACTTTCTGTTGCCTTGGACCCAGGCAACTTTCCACCTTGACTGATCTCCCACTGGTAGTGATACTGATATTGGCACCTTCCCTTGTAAGGTATATAGGAGGAGGTTGGGGGGAGGAACGAGAGAGAACAAAGAGAACCAAGGAAGGCAAGAAGAGCGCTCAACAAAATAAAGATTGCTTTCTGAGAACAACGGCGTGATTATTGTCTCCTGGCAGCGGGCGACGATACTCAGGCAATTTCTAGTCCTAGCCTTCCACTGGCTGTTATTATGATCCAGAGACAGTCTCTCTATGCAGCTGTACATCCAGATAGCTTTCCTCCAGGATGAGTCCCATGCAAACTGCAGCAACAATCAGTCTAACAGTCCCTTTAGGGTTCTTAAACTCAGAAAACTTCCCATTGTGTCTCTGCCCAGTATCATTGGTCAGTGGCAACAGTGATCTTGACAGCTTCCCTATTCTATTCTGTGGGCCAAAACTGCCTTCCTACATGGATCTGAACTCTCATTTCCTGCCTCCACAAATTGGGGACAACTACTCTGTCTCTACCAGAGGTCCTGTAGATGCTGCATGGAGCACTTTATTTTTGCTTGGGCTACCTCAGGGACTGTAGGGAGCACTCCTTCTTTTCCTAGGCTTTCACAGAGGTTGCATGGAGCTCTGGGATGGGTTTGCCCTTCCCAGAGTGGACATGTTACACCCCTTGCCACTTCTTCTTGGTGATGACAAAGAGGGTTTCAGTGACTTTGGGTTGGTAGTGCTCTCTACAAGTTTTTTCTGGACAGATTTTTAAGACATCCTATTGCATGGATACTCCCTCTGGTTTAATTTGTTGCAATCTGGAGGTGAGAAGATTCCATGATGATTTAAAAGGTGACTGGTCAGCTGTGGGCTCCAAAATATGGCTGCAGAGTCTGGCATGACTTTCCATTCACATTTATTTTAAACTGTTTGATTTGCTTCAAGGACACCATGGTTCCTATCAACTTTTAATATGCTGTTTTTCTTTCCAGATATTGTTAAGGGGATTCGCTTATGTGCTTCCTGCTCCCTATTTTGCTCTGTTTCTCTCACTGTTGCCCCACCCGCTTCCCCAACCCTGGTTCAGGTTTGGAATTAGAGAAGTCTGTGCTTATTTTTTGCTCCAATAAATGTTCTTCAAATTTCTCCAGCTCTCAGACTTTGTAATATTGGTTCTCATAGCATTTATTTGGTAACCCACCTCAGATCAGCTGTTTCTTCTCTGTCTACTTTCTGTGTTATGAGGAGATCAGGAATCACTGTCTAGTTCTATTTTGCCATCTTAATGTTTAAATAACTCCTCATAACAAAGGGTAAAAAAGGAAAAATACAGAATAGACTGAGAATTATGCAATAAAATTAAAAAATGAATGGTAAACTATAGAGAAAATAAACAAAAAAGGAGATAAAAGGGAAAAATAAAGAAAAAGAAAAAAGTTAAAAGGAAGGGGAAAGAAAGAAGAAGAAAAATCACAAAACAAAATAAGACAAATTAGAAGGGAGCTGTATAAAAATGAGAATGAAGAAAAATATGAAAATAATTTTTATAATATATAAATTAAATTTAAAAATAAAAGGAAAGATAGCTCATACGTTTATGATCATGTCAACATGACCTCATTGTTATGTATATCTATAATGCATTAATAAAATTTTCATAAATTTTATTACATACAAATTTTCATAAATATATACAATAAGAATGAAGATAATAAAAAGACACATAGAAGACTATAAAAAATGACATCTGAATACTTTCTTTAAACTCATATGAAAAGAAAAATAATGAAAAATTCAATTTAAAACCTAATTTGTTTCCTACTTAATCTCCCAGTTGAATTCCTTAGACTGTTCTGGGTTTTTTGTTCCTCCATGTGGATTTTAGTGTTATTGTTTTTCTAGTTCTAACAAGAATGTCCATGGAAATCTGATGGGGAATGCACTGAAATTTTACATCACTTATTGTAGCATGGTTATTTTAACAATATTGATTAAGCCTATCCATGAATATAGGAGGACTTTTCAACTTCTTGGGTGTTCTTTAATTTCCTTTTTCTGGTTTCTACAGTTTAGTATTTAACTTTCTTATACTTATTTCTATATGTTTTAAAACTATTTTGAATGGAATTGTTTTCCTCACTTTTGCTTTAGCAAACTAATTATTTGTATATAGAAAAGCTACTGATTTTTTGTATGTTGATATTTTATTCTATTTCTTTGCTAGTTCGTTATATGGCTCTAGAGGTCTTCTAATGGTACTTTTAGGATCTTCTGTGTGTGGAATCATATCATCACCAAATATAAATTATGTGACTTCTTCTTTTCCTTTTTAACAAATGATTCTAGGAAAAATAGATCTCCACATATAAAAATAGTAAAACTATACTCCCATTCCTCATCACATATAAAAGTTAACTCAAAATTGATTAATCTGTGAATAAAACCAGAAATCTGCAACTTCTAGAAGAAAACACAGGTGAAACACTTCAACATATAAGGGTAGGCAGTGAGTTTATCAATAAGATTCTTGTAGTTCAGGAAATAATACCAAGGAACAATGAATTGTATGGCATCAAGCCAAAAAATATTTTTTACAGCAAAGGAAACAGAAGCAAGAGAACCTATAGAATGGGATACAATATTTACCAGCTATTTCACTGACAGATAATTAATATCCATGATATATAAAAAAACTCCAAAATTTTAATGCTGAAAGAACAAGAAATTCAAACCAATAAATGGGCAAATGAGAACTTTATATTTCTCAAAAAAAGCATAAATGTCAACTAATTCTATAAAAATATCTCAACATATTTAGCCATCATGGAAATGTATATGAAATCTACAAATAGATTCTATATCACTCCAGATAGAATGGTTATTATCAAGAAAAGAAAAATATAACAAATACTGGCAAGGTTGCACTACAGAGGGAATACTTATACATGGTTAGTAGGAATGCAAAGTAGTACAGTCTCTGTGGAAATCAGTATAGAGATTCCTCCAAAAACTAAAATAGAAAAAAAACTTATCATGTGATCCGGCTATACTATTCAAGGATATATAGGAATTAGAAATCAGCATACCACAAAGATACTTGAATACCTATGTTTATGATTGCACTTTTTACAATAGTCAAGTTTTAGAATCAGTCTAGATGCCTGTAACTGTGTAAGTGGACACTATTTAGGAAGAAGAGCATCACCAGCAAGAGTGGGGATGGGAGGTAAGAAAGGGGAATAAGGAGGGTAGATATGATCAAAGTAAATTATATGAAATTATATGAAAATGTCAAAAAGAAATCCATTAATTTGTACAATTGATGTATACTAGTAATTATAATTAAAAACCACTTTATATCCTAAATTTACTCTATAAATTTAAGTACACTACCAATTAGTTGATTTACATTCAGTGAAATTTAAGAATATATAGTTTTAATTCTCTGCCAAATATTTCCACAATTCCAAGCTACTTTTATTGCAAGTTGATTGATTTGCAAGTTTTGGAATATGTAGAAAAAGTCATGGATCAGATAAAACACATGAAAAAATATAGGCTTTAAGAATTACTTACAAATATAACTTCATCATGTTTTTAGTGGAACTTAAATAAATCCATTAGCCTATATTCAAAAGGACACCCATGAAAAATAAGACAAATAAGCTAAAAGCAATCTTAGAAAATATCCAGAAATAAAATCTACTTCTTGCGCTGCATTAGACAAATGAATTTATTAAGCAATTTAAGCCAATAGCTTTTGAATTTTGGAGTATATTAGTTCTGAATTTTGCAGTGAATTATAATTCTGTTTGAGTTAAGTTTGCATCAGGCCATATGTGTCAGTTATTAAGCTAATTTTTTCTTCTCCAAGCCCAATCTTCTATAAAAAGTTTAGTGATGCTGGGGCTGAGATTCTTCAAATCACATTTGTTTTGTTCCAGCTGGAATTTTGTTTTGGTTTGGTAATGAGGTCACTGGAAAGAAATTTGTAAGGTTATATTAAGAAGTAGGAATCCTCTCATTTTTCTGTTTCCAATTCCTATGAGAATCACCTTAGCAAAACTCTTCCATTCCACAGCAGCAGTTGAATCCCTTTGAAGTTTCTCTAACATTTGCAAAACCAGTTTCACCATCTCTTCCCACCCAGCCTCAGAGAAAAATGCACATTATCAGATGTCTGAAATTTACCTACATAGGACCCTTCTCTAATTTCCCAAGTTTTAATAATTTAAACCTCTTTCCTTTGATTTTCAGTTTGAGAGATGTTGTTAAGATTCTGCACTTAGCTATCTGTGATACTGTAGGGTTTCCTTTTACTCTTCAGTTACTTTGATAGAAATTTTATACCTACTTGTTAATCTGTTATATAAAAATCTCTATTCCTATAATCAGTGTAGCTTCTCTCTCCTGAATTGCCCCTTAAGTCTTTAACTTATTATGTACAAACTAAATTTCCTATACATGCTTGGGTTAAATCATATGCATAGATTTTACTTGGGGTAAATTTTAACAGTTTTATTGAAATATATTTTGAATACCACAAAATTACATTTTAAAGCACAACTTTATTGGTTTTGAGTAGATTCCTAATGTAAGTGCAACAAACACAAACTTGTTTTAGAATATTTAGATCTCAAAATTAAGAAAACATGTTAGCAGTCACTCCCTTTGCTCCCCTCTACAACCCTAGGTAACTAATTTCTTTATCTATACTGTCTATTCTTGGCACTTTATATAAATGAAATTATATAACACATTCTCTCTTGATGGGTTTATTTAACTTAGCACAACATTGGATACATCCATGATTTATCATGCATCAATAATACATTCACTTCATTGTTGAATAATATATCACACTTTATTATAATTTTAGTGCATATTACCAATACAAATTAATGTGTTTCATTATGCTATTCTCATATGTACATATTAACAATATGCATTTTGTGTATTCTCTTATGTAAGTTGATGGACAATTATATTGTTTCTATTCTTTGGCTATTATGAATAATGTTGCTATGAACACTTGTGGATAAGTTTTTGTATATATGTATGTTTTTATTTCTCTTAGGTATATATCCAGTAGTGGAACTGCTACACCATAAGGTAGCTTTTTCTTTGCCATTTTGATGAAATAACAGATGGTTTTCAAAAGTGGCTGTACTATTTTACATTGTCACCAAAATGTACAAGGGCTCCTGTGTCATGGGTCTACAAGACACCCCTCCTGTGTTCAGTGATATGCTATGAGGAACCACCAAATTCAACATATAATCATACTCAGGTATGTAATGATTTATTATGGCAATAAAATAAAAATATAATGAAAATGTCAGCAGTCACAAAATCCAGGGGAAATTATATGAAAGCATCAGGTTCCTTGTTCGTGGTGTCACACAAGAAATAATAGTTCCAGCATTCAATTGGGACAATTGTGAAATGTTGCATTCCAGAAAAATTCACCTTAGCCTAGGAGTTTAAGGTTTTGACTATATGTAAGTCACATAGACTCCTGCTTCACACAATGTTCCCAAATTCTAGATTCACAAAAGGAAAGCAGGTATTCAGCATAAAACAGACTGTATTCATGAAAAAATGTTAGGTAGAACACACAACTCTTATCAGTTAGGAAATGGTGGGAAACCTATTAAAATCTATATTCCTAGACATTAGTAGGAGACAGAGTTGCAAGTAGATCCATCTAAGAATAGCAGTCTTAGGTCTGTTATGCTATTTTTAAACATGCATTTTATTGGTCAAAGAAGTTATCTTTACAACAAAATTATCAGTATTACACCATGAATCAGAGTGAAACCAATCTCAGTATTTATTTCAGTCATGCCCTTTTAGGTGTCTGGAGTTTGCTATTTAAAATGAATCCTATAAATCATAAAGATCTATCTTAGAAATCCAGTTGTCTTTCCCCTTGTGTTTATTATTCATTTTTTCTTACATGGCTTGAGGAATCAACTCAGGAACAACACAGTTTTAGCCATTAGGTTGAAGATGACCCCAAAGCCGTCCAGGGCTAAGGCAGAAGCATCACAATATATACTATCAGGACAATCCAAGAGGGAACTTGGTTCCCCTGAAAACAAATGGTTTATAATTATTGAGGAAGCCAAAACAGGATATACATTAATTATGTAGTACAAGCTAATAGGGTCAATGTAACTTCCCATTATGCTGTCTCCTAGTCTAGGTTTCCCAGACCAGTCTATTTGATTTGATTCAGGCCTTGGTTAACTCAGGGATTGCCTGATGGCAGTCCATCATGCTTTTCCATGACATCAGTTTATCCACTTCATATATGTGGATAAGATCTGGAGGTGTTTTGTGTACAAATTCAGGAGTTGGGACCATCTCCTTATATCTTCTTTTTTTAGGGTGGTTAGTAGTCATTGAACTCAGGGACACCTAACCACTGAGCCACATCTACAACCCTTTTTAATTTTCGATTTGAGACAGGGTCTCACTAAGTTTATGAGGCAAGCTTTGAACTTGCAATCCTCCTGCCTCAGCCTTCTGAGTTGCTGGTTTCATAGGAGTATACCACCACACCTGGCTTCCTCCTGTTGTCTTATAGTCAGCAAGCTGTCAGGTATAGGTTAAGCTGTCAGTTTGAATTTAAAACACTCCCAACAGCTTAGAAAGACAGCAACAGGCATCTTTCTTTAGGGAGAAATGAAAGCTTCCAGAAACAGTTTTGAACACAAAAATCATTAATGTCTTCCCCTTCTTCCATGCCTCTTTAGGTATAAGAATTCTTTGTTTTCACTGGTTACAAAATCAATGTATTCCATTCCAAAAACATTTTTATAGAAAAAATATTTTATACAACACAAGCAGAAAGACATGCTATATTTAGGAATTTGTCAGGACAAAATATTAAAGTTTCAAAAAATTTCAAAATGGATTTGCATCTTAAACCCTTTGGTCCTGTCTTTTATATACTACATGTCCTAGAATAAATTAATCCCTTTCTGGGGGAAAATGCATTTAAAAATCAAATTGTTTTACTAAGATATGTGTACCAAGAGAAAGGTGAATGAAGCATAGTCCATTGTTGTAAACTGTAACTATTCCAGAAAGCTGAACCTAACAAGTCAAAGGTAGGTTCATGTAGACATTCGAAAGAGACATTTGAGTATCCAATCTGTCAGGAATGGGTGAGTGGCCACAATTCCTGTGATGTTCCTTTCTCTATCTGACAGTTTCCAACAGTAATTAGAAGAATATATTCAATGTTTTTGTTAGAAGTAAATACTGAATCAGCAAGAAGCTCAGTTTCAAATGATTCTAAAAAGAAATAAACTCTATCTTTGGTTACCTACAAGTGACCCAAGCGATTCATCTAGCATTTGTGATGTTTTTCTAATTTATGAACCCACAGATGTTCATCCCAATATCTGTGAATGTCCCAGAGTTGATGCCCTGTTCATTAAAATTATGACTGCTTTCAGCTCACCATAGTATGTGCAGAGGATAAAATATAATACATAGATAGCCTCATGTTTACCTTAGAATCAAGTATAGGCAATAATGATCCATTAATTAAATATTCCAAAAAAGCAGAGTCTTTTCTTTGACTAAAGAAAGCCAATATGGTACAGGTCCAGAGAGCCATATTCCAAGGCTAAATGTCAAGCAAGACTTTCCTAAACTTTCACTTTAGTCAGTCTGAGTTGAAATTGTGTTGGGAAATCATTAGACTCTAAATTCAGGCATATGATTTCACAAGAACTCAATGGCAACAAAGAAATGTTTTTTAAAAACCCCAGCAGTGACTGTGCACAGTAGTGCATGTCTGTAATCCCTGTGGCTTGGAAGGCTGAGGCAGGAGGATCACACGTTTAAAGCCAATATCAGCAACATAGTGAGACCCTGTCTCAAAATAAAAATAGATGAATAAATAAAAATGGCTGGGGCTATGGCTCAGTGGTTAATTGCTCCTGGGTTCAATCTCCAGGACAAAACAAAAACAAACAAACATAAAACAAAACAAAAAACAGCCACATATCTACATCTAAAGATTACCTATTTTTCATGTTATCTACATTTTATTAGAAATTTCAATAAGGCAAAAAACCATAGTAAAGGTTATCACTCATGGAGATTTGTTCTGTTTCCAATTCTCAAAGAATCTGAAATTTAATCCACCTACCAGGGATAAGAGGTAGTGGTGTCCCATTAACATTTTTTCTTTGCAGATGGCTTTCATTGGTACATCTATTTGATGTTTATGAAATTACAAGTATATAATATTTGTATTAATATCTATTATATATCCAGTTGCAATACCCCCAATATGCAAAGTCATTTTTAAAAATTGCTTCTGGTTTCATTGTAAGTTTATCCAAAGTCCTATCACTAAATTTAGCACTTACAGGGTTAACATTAGAGCTGCCAGGAAAGATCCATACAGAATGTCAATGAGGGGTGGGGTACTGCTGCAACAGCTGCAAGAGTATCTTTTCTACTTTTCACTTTGTTTTATTTGAAGTTTTGTTCCAACTCTAGCAACTAATTTAACCTTTTCCCCCTCCTACTTAGAGCAGAGTGTTGCATATGTTTGAAACACTTTTGTCCCAACCAAAGTTCCCTTTAAGAAAGTTTGGCCCTTTTCTCCAACAACCTGGAAGAGAGAATGAAAAGCAAGGGAATCATACAGGCTGAGCTTTTTCTTTTTTCTTTTTTTTATTGTTTGCTTGATTTTTCACAGCTGAAAGTAGACAACTATAAGCCAATTCTTCTAAAGTTGGATCTATCATTCTGAGATGGCAAGCATAAGTTTTAATGTTCATAATAAACAGAAGCTTAGCAGCTATTTTGTACTATGTAGCCACCCATACAGGAAATGTTCATCATCCCTACTCTCTGTTTTTTTTAATATTTATTTTTAGTTTTAGGTGGACAGAATATGTTTATTTTATTTTTATGTGGTGCTGAGGATCAAACCCAGTGCCTCACGAGTGCTAGGCAAGCACGCTACCACTGCGCCATAACCCCAGCCCCATCCCTACTCTCTTAATTCTTCTTTTTCCCAAACAGTGTTTTCCACATATTGCATTTACTCAGGATCATTTTCAAAAATTCCACCATCACCATCCAGGTTCAATGAATCACTAGGAGAACACACAGGACTTAACTTATAGTCTTACTGACAGATATAATTTATTATTGCAAAGGAATAAAAATCAAGATCAGGAAAAGAAAAAGGCATAAGGGCAATGTCTAGAGGAAGTCAGATGCAATCCCCTCAAAGTATCCTCACCCATGGAGCCCCAGGAAACATGCTTAATTATTTCAGCATCCAATTATGGCACCACACATGAAATGTTGTCCACCAGGAATTCTTGCCTAAATTTAGGACACCAGAGATTATACCAGGAGTCAGTCACATAAGTACATACTGCCTAGCACAAACAAAAATTCCAGACTTTTAGAGGGGAAACAGGTTTTCAACATAAACCACATGTGCACAGTTTAGGCACATTGAACCCCTCTTATCAGTTATCAGGAAATGGAAACCCTCCCCAAATCTGAGTTTCAAGGCAACAGAAAAGAGAATAAACAACTCTTTCTAAATATATCAATCTGAAGCTTGCTATGCGAACCCTTTTATGCACAGCTCCAATTTCTCTTTATCCTGGCCAAAAGTTGTCACTGTTTTGTTGTTTTTGTTGTTTGTTTAGTTTACAGCTATCTTTTTAATGATTTACATTTCCCTAGTTTCATATGTTGAGCATCTTTCATGAGATTTTTAGCTATTTATATATCTTCTTTGGAGAAATGTGTAAGAATACAATTGTCCATTTGTAAAATTTGATCATTTTCGTTATTAATTTTTATTTTAGGAATAGTCTTTTTATTCTGGTTTGTAGACCATTATCAGATATTTTTATTGTGTGCGAGTGTTTGGTACTTGAGATTGAACCATGGTGCTCTTTACAACTGAGATACATAATAAGCTATTTTTATTTTTATTTTGAGAAAGTCTTGCTAAGCTACTTATAGTATCACTAAATTGCCAAGGATGGCCTCAAACTGGCTGATTTTTCTGCTTCAGCCTCCCCAGTTGCTGGGATTACAGATGCACATCACTATATCTAGACCATTATCAGATTTAATAATTATAAACATTTTCTCTCACTTATTTGGTTGTTTTAGCATTTGTATGTTAATTTTTGTTTTTGAAGGATTTCTCAGTTTTGTTTTTGTTGCGTTGCTTGTGGTGGGATATCAAAGAAACTGTTGACTATTCCTAGGTCATGAAGATTTACTTATAGGCTTTCTTCTAAAATTTTTCTGGTTTGGCTATAAGAGTTGGTTCTATGACCTATGTTGATTTTATATATATGTGTGTGTCTTATGAGATAAAAGCTGAACTTTGAATTTTGTATATGTGAATGTCCAGCTGTCACATTACTATTTATTGAAAAGACTATTATTTTCCCATTTATTTGACAATTGTCAAAATCAGTTGTTCACTTTTATATTTCTTGACTTTAACCTTTACTTGACTGATTTATATATCAAACCAGATGTCAGAACCATATTGCCTTAATTTTTGTAGATTTGTAGTAAGTTTTGAAATTATGAGTTATGAGCCATCTTCTTAAAAAAAATTTAGACATTGATGAGCCTTTATTTTCTTCATTTATGTACATGTGGTGCTGAGAATAGAACCCAGTGCCTCACACATGCTAGGCAAGCATTCTGTCACCGAGCCACATCTCTAGCCCCAAGTATGAGTCATCTTAATTCCTCATTTTCAAGTTTTTTTTTTGGCTTATTTGCATCCTTTGCATTTTCATGTAACTTTAGTATCAGCTTCCAATTTCTGCAAATATGGAAGCTGAAATATTTTGTGTTGAATCTGTGGATGAGTTTGGGGAGTACTGTCATTTTAGCAATATTCAATCTTTTATTCTATGATCATGGCATATCTTTCTACTTATGTATAACTTTTTAACTTATTCTATCAATGAATTTGTAACCTTTAGTGTACAAGTCTAGTATTTGTTATTAAATTTATTCCTAAATATTTTGTTACTCTTCATGCCATTGCAAGTGAATTTATTTGCTAACTTCATCACCAAATTATTCATTGTTAGCACATAAAGTATAATTTTATATTGATCTTGTGTTGTTTGCATGATATAAAGGACATTCTGGGATGACCACAAATTTTCCTAGGGAGTAGGGTATAAGTTATTTTAAACAATATAGAAAACTCTTTATTATGTGAGTAGAAAGGAAGAACAAAAGTAGAAGTATAAAGGATCTTTATAATCTAACCTATAAGTAGGCTTCTATTTATATGGCATTAGCCAAGAAAATAGACTTAAATTTCAGTTATCCATAAGAGTATCTCTGAAGGGTTGAAGAATGTGCTAGAAATAGGCTTACATCATGGTGGGAGATCTAGCAGTTATCTTGTTTTATGGCATGACCTGATAAATTAATAAGGCATATTTAAATATTTGTAGTATTTCTGTACACTTAATGAGAAAGACTGATTGTTTTTGCTAAATCAGAGGTGCAAAGTAGTAGACTATGGAAGAAAACTGTAGGAGGATAGTGAGAGGTATTGAGAGCTGGATACTTTTCTCTAGGTGGTGAAGGGCTTAATAGATATGAGGAAGATGCTGCCTGGGTAAAGCAATAATCTCCATTAATTTTTAGAATGACATAGTTAATAGTAACCTCTTTCACATTTACTTTTAGAGATAGGAGTATAGGATATATATTGTGACAGAGGTTAGAGAGTATACCAGGATCATGAGCAAAGCAGATAGTATGCTTCAAAATGTAATAGATTCTCAAATATTATTTGATGAAAACAAAAATACCATGCATGCAATTTATGCTACAGGAAAGGCAGTCCATTGGCATCACTAGGATAGAGATTTGTGTCTGGTTTGAAATTGTTTTCAGGGCAGAAAGTGAAGTAATCTCTGAATAGTGCAGTCTGGGACTGCAGTATCATAACCATCAGTGAACTTCCAGGATGGTGTCACCTGGAATGTGATACTGAAGTATCAGTTTTTAAGTGTATAACCACTCAAATAGTTATGGGACTTAGCATTTATAATGTTTACTTGATTCAGTGGCCTATGTGGAGAGTTTTGGCCTCTAGATTGTGAATCAATGAAAGTACCCTGAGAAGTAGTATGAAGATCAAATCATAATAATGCTCCATAGCTGCAGTTGACAAGCTAATAATTCTGGTTTTCTTGTGTGTGTGTGTGTGTGTGTGTGTGTGTAAACTTATATTCAAATGGATCTCAGAGTACCTGCCTGGCTTGTGGGACGGTCTATGGTTAATAGATTCCAGGAGGGTATATATGATAGAGTATGCTATCAGACTTCTAGATTTTATAGGATAGGAACAAGATTGAAAATTCTTAGGATTGTTTAAAACTTGTGCAATATAGATAAACATTTAGGGGTTGATTTTCTTGACCATAATTTGAAAACATGTTGTTTGAGGATATAATCATATTTCTCAGTTAAACAAGCAGCCTGAAATCTATCAGGGATATGAATGTTTTATTGAATGTCTCTTCCAAGAATTCAACATTATCTATTTTAAGAAATTGTTTGTATTTAGGATATTACCAGTAATCTCTGTAACTGTTAAGGGAATGAAAAGTATCCTTTGTACTGTGGCTTTGGTATATGTGGAGATATATATGATTTTTAAATACACACACACACACATATATATATTTAGTTGTAGGTGGACACAATACCTTTATTTTATTTTTATGTGATACTGAATATTGAACCCAGTGCCTCATGTGTGCCAAGCAAGCGTTCTACCACTGAGCCCCAGCCCAGCCCTGATACATGTTACTTTGACTGATATTTTGGCTGTTTACAAGACAAGTGATCCCCAGATTCTTGTATCCTGAAATTAAAAAGGTTTAAGCTAGAGTCCAAAGTTTTATAACAAATGTGAAGAAAGGATCATTTGTTGGCCAACACAAATGACTACCTGGAGCTTGGAAAATGATGTTGTTTATTGGATCCCTTTCTTTATTAGGGATAATCTTTAAGGGATGAAAGCAGTAACTTTCCACTGATCTCCATCACACATGATAGTAGTGCCACTTGCATGGTCTATGTGCACCTATTCATCTCTACTCAATTGATTTCAATGAGCTTTCTAAGAAAGGGTCTAGCTAGGGTAGATGTGACCTCCAACATCATGTAATATGGCAAGGGACTGAGAACAAGAAAAGCTACTCTATTCTGAAGGTGGAGAACACCAAAGGGCCCAGTTTTGGCTCCATTGTGACTAAAGGAGGATTCAATACCCATGTCAAGGTGCTGAGTATTGTTTCCTATGACCTAAAGCATTGTATATAGCTAATGGTGGAGGCTTGTGGCCTTTGAGAACCGATGTTTTCAGGAGACCCTAGCAGGTAGTCAATTTTCATTTCAATAGTATGTAACATAAATGTTAGAGGCAATATCTTGCATTAGAAACCCTGGTGCAACTTATTGCCATTATGAGTGGTCCAGAGACACTAGGAGGCATGTGAAGAGGCTGCTAAAGCCTCTAAAATGAGGGTGTTTCCAAGAAAACAAACAGGAATGTCTATTGATTTTAATTGGGCAATAAAATTTATAAATGAGGAATGTGTTGCATTAGAATCTATAAAATATCAGAAGATTATGAACTTATGTATGTGTAATGAGTATGCCATATAAAATTGTTTGGAGGAGGGCTGGGATTGTAGCTCAGCGGTAGAGCGCTTGCCTTGCATGCGTGAGGCCCTGGGTTTGATCCTCAGCACCACGTACAAAGCAATAAAATAAAAACATTGTGTCCATCTACAACTAAAAAAATATTTAAAAAAATTGTTTGGAGGATATTATGATTTGGATATGAGGTGTCCACTAAAAGCTTCAATGTTAATTTGGGAATGTGTGAAGGTGACTAGATTAGACTATGAGAGATGTCACTTAATCAGTCCATCCTAGTTTGAATGAACTGGGTGGTATATTTATGCTGATGGGACATGGCTGGAGGAGTTGGGTCACCATAGGCATACCCTATAATGGTTCATTTTCCCTGCAACACTATCACTCTCCCCCATTCTACTTTCTGGCAGCCATTAATGGAACAGCTCTCTTCCACTATGATGTGTTGCCTTACATTAATCCCAGAGCAATGAATCTCTGAAAAAACTAAATCTCTAAGACTGTGACCAAAAATAAAC
>PVHX01030146.1:0-16150 GCA_004024805.1 Geosciurus inauris | reverse complement strand
TATTCTCCAACTCCATCCATTTACCTGCAAATGCCATAATTTTATTCTCTTTTATTGCTGAGTAATATTCCATTGTGTATATATACCACAGTTTCTTTATCCAGTCATCTATCGAAAGGCATCTAGGTTGGTTCCACAGTTTAGCTATTGTGAATTGAGCTGCTATAAACATTGAAGTGGCTGCAGCACTGTAGTTTGCTGTTTTTAAGTCTTCTGGGTATAGACCGAGAAGTGGGATAGCTGGGTCAAATGGTGGTTCCATTCCAAGTTTTCTAAGAAATCTCCATACTGCTTTCCAGATTGGTTGTACCAATTTGCATTTCCACCGGCAATGTATGAGTGTGCCTTTTTCCCCACAACCTTGCCAACACTTATTGTTGTTTGTATTCTTGATAATTGCCATTCTGACTGGCCTGAGATGAAATCTTAGGATAGTTTTGATTTGCATTTATCTGATTGCTAGAGATGTTGAACATTTTTTCATATGTCTGTTGATGGATTGTATATCTTCTTCTGTGAAGTTTGTGTTCAATTCTTTGGCCCATTTATTAATTGAGTTGTTAGATTTTTGGTGTTAAGCTTTTTGAGTTCTTTATATATCATAGAGATGAGCGCTCTATCAGATGTGTGTGTGGCAAAGATTTGTTCCCAGAATGTAAGCTCTCTGTTCATTTCATTGATTATTTCTTTTGCTGAGAAGAAGCTGTTTAGTTTGAATCCGTCCCATTTATTGATTCTTGATTTTACTTCTTGTGCTATAGGAGTCTTGTTAAGGAAGTCAAGTCCTAATCTGACATGATGAAGATTTGGGCCTATTTTTTCTTCAATTAGGCGTTGGGTCTCTGGTCTGATTCCCAGGTCCTTGATCCACTTTCAGTTGAATTTTGTGCATGGTGAGAGATAGGGGTTTAGTTTCATTTTGCTGCATATGGATTTCCAGTTTTCCCAGCACCATTTGTTGAACAGGCTATCTTTTCTCCAGTGTACATGTTTGACTCCTTTTTGTAGTATAAGGTAACTGTATGTAAGTGGGTTCATCTCTGTGTCTTCTATTCTATACCATTGGTCTACATGTCTATTTTGGTGCCAGTACCACGATGTTTTTGTTACTATAGCTTTGTAGTATAATCTGAGGTCAGGTATTGTGATGCCTCCTGCTTCACTCTCCTTGCTAAGGATTGCTTTGGCTATTCTGGGTCTCTTCTTCCAAATGAATTTCATGATTGTCTTTTCTATTTCTATAAGGAATGACATTGGGATTTAAATTGGGATTGCATTGAATCTACATAGCACTTTGGGAAGTATGGCCATTTTGACAATATTGATTCTGCTTATCCAGAAGCATGGAAGATTATTCCATCTTCTAAGGTTTTTTCAATTTCTTTCTTCAGTGTCTTGTAGTTTGCATTGTAGAGGTCTTTCACCTCTTTTGTTAAATTGATTCCCAAGTATTTTATTTTTTTTGAGGCTATTGTGAATGGGATAGTTTTCCTAATTTCTCTTTCAGAGGGTTTATCACTGATGTAGAGAAATGCAATTGATTTGTGGGTGTTGATTTTATATCCTGCTACTTTGCTGAATTCATTTATTCTAAAAGTTTTCTGGTATAATTTTTTGGATCCTCTAAGTATAGAATCATGTCATCCGCAAATAATGATAGTTTGAGTTCTTCTTTTCCAATTCATATCCCTTTAATTTCTTTAGTCTGTCTAATTGCTCTGGCTAGTGTTTCAAGGACTATGTTGAATAGCAGTGGTGAGAGAGGGCATCCCTGTCTAGTTCCTGTTTTCAGGGTGAGGTTGTGGGGAAAAAGGCCCGGTTATACATAGCCGGTGGAAATGCAAATTGGTACAACAATCTGGAAAGCAGTATGGAGATTCCTTAGAACACTTGGAATGAAACCACCATTTGAGCCTGCTATCCTACTCCTTGGCCTATACCCAGAAGACTTAAAAACAGCAAACTACAGTGCTGCAGCCACTTCAATGTTTATAGCAGCTCAATTCACAATAGCTAAACTGTGGAACCAACCTAGATGCCTTTCGATAGATGACTGGATAAAGAAACTGTGGTATATATACACAATGGAATATTACTCAGCAATAAAAGAGAATAAAGTTATGGCATTTGCAGGTAAATGGATGGAGTTGGAGAATATCATGCTAAGTGAAGTAAGCCAATCTCAGAAAACCAAATGCCAAATGTACTCGTTGATAAGAGGATGTTGATCCATAATGTGGGGAAGGTCATGGAAACAATGGTGGAACTCTGTTCACAGGGGTGTAAGGGGGGAGGGGGCATGAGGACAGTAAAGGTAGTGGAATATGATGGTCATCATAGCCCTAACTTTATGTATGACTGCATATATGTTGTGATTCTATACAACTTTTAACTAGAGAATTGATGTTATCCTCTATGTACAATGACTCAAATTGCACTCTGTTATCATGTAAGCCTAAATAGAACAAATAAATAAAATATGAAAAAACTATCAGAATGTTTTAATTCAGAGTCTGACCTAACCTAGAAGTTTAAGAATACAGACAATTGCATCAATAGGATGACAAATTATGCTTTTGCATATGAGTGAAAAGAGCAGAGATTCTCTCTATGTAGAAAGAATAATAAGAGGAATGACACATATTTACTAATGTGGTTATCATATTTAAAGGAAAAAGAGTTGATTAGTTTGGTTAATTGCTAATGGACTCCATAAATAAAGGTTAATTTATGAATCAAATTGGCTAATTAGAACTTTAATTATAAGAATAGATAGTATCTTTCAATATCATCTAGTATAATTGTGTCAATATCCATCACATATGATGGATAAATTGATGTTCTAATTTAAATCTCCTTTAAAATGGAAAAAATAAATCAGACCACATGTGGCCATTTTTAATTTGGTGTCGTATCAAAAAGATACACAGATCTTACCCTAAAATA
Source organism: Geosciurus inauris (assembly GCA_004024805.1). Lineage (NCBI taxonomy): Eukaryota > Metazoa > Chordata > Mammalia > Rodentia > Sciuridae > Geosciurus > Geosciurus inauris. The sequence goes on along the minus strand of PVHX01030146.1, from coordinate 13,204 downwards.
TTTGCCAAATAATGTAGACTACTAACATATGTTTTATTTAAAGTGATATTTATTTAAAGTGATCACATGGCAGCTGTATATGTGAGGTTCACTGTGTTCTGGTTATCAGTTTGAGACTGGTGAAACAGAATATAAACATAAACAAGTTACATGTTGTGGATTTATTATTTATAGACAAACAGTATGGACTACATGACTTTAGGACTCATGATAAACTGAGTCCCTAAAGCTCAGGAAGCTGCCCAAAGTGGAAGGAGTTTCCTATGCTCATGCTGCATTTGCACGAAGTTTGAGTGAGCCCGGAAAGTAGCCCACCCTGGGGTTCAGACCCTAGGGACACCACAAGATTCCAGCTGAAGTACTGGAGAACATCTGCGTCTGGGAAAGACCTACAATGAACCCAGGCTATTCTGCTCCATCCCTCCTTACTTGAAGATATTGCACTCCCAACACTGGCTAGTTACACTTGAGAACTACAGGTAAGAATGGGAGAAGAGCTGATTTGGCCCAAGGATACCCTGAACACTGTCTTGCAGTACAAATCCCTCAGTCTTTCTCCATAAATTTCTCCCCATTAAGTTAGACTGCTACTAGGTGCATCAGTCTTTTCCTGTACTCTTTTGGAAACCTCTGTTTTTGACTCTTTCTGCTTCTATGGGACTTTAGAAGGCATTAAATTTTCTAGTTTTCAATGTGTGATTTTTTTAAAAATTGTTTTGCTCTTGTTGCAAAAAGTGACATCAATAGAATACTGGTAGGGAATCCTATTGATTCTCTGTCTTATAGTTTAATAAGAAAAAATGTTAACACATAGAAGAAAAATTTCTTTTTTTTTACTGAAAAGGATAATTTAAAAAGATGCTTGACATCAATATTAACTCTGCAAAGATAAGAAAGTATAACATTCTTAATATATATTTTACTCTTATAAATCAATAAACAGTAACCCAGTAGGAAAATAGGCAAAGGATATGAGCAATTCATAACAGAAAAACTCATATATCTCCTAAGTATATGAAAAAGCATTCAATTTCGTAAGTTTCCAAGGAGATGGATGTTAAACATGAGAACCTGTTTGTCACCAAAATATTAAAATGATTAAAATGATGATAATACACTTAGTAAGGGTTTGAGGAAATGGGATTTTGTTTCCTATGTTGTTAATGAGATTGTATATTAGCAAGATAATCCCAGATTGTTATTTGAAAGTGTTTTAAAATCCTTAAACTCTGTACTCATCTTTAACAAACAATTCTCTTAGAAAAGATCTGAAGGAAATAATGAATACCTGAAAAAAAGTAAAAAGGAAGCTCACCATACCCAATTAAAATGGCTCCCAACAACCCCTACTTCCAGGTATTCATGCCCTATCTATCCTCACTGTTCAAGAGTGGGCTGGACACAAAGGTTTCTTCTAAAAATAGACTACAGTCAAAAGAATGATTTTGCTTTCTGAAATTAGATTTTAAAAAACTATGATTTCCTTCTCTTTCCCACTTTTTTCCTGGCTTTTCTCCCTATTTGGCTCAGATGAAGCAAGCTACCATGTTTTCAGTTCCACTACAAAGAGGCTCATGTAGCAGAGAACTGAAGATAGCTTCCAGCCAGCAGACAGCCAGGAGCTCAATCTAACAACTCATGAACAATCAAATTCTGCCAACAACCACTAAAATAGTTTATAATCCAATCCAACTCCAACTGAACCTTGAGATGAGTGGGCCCATGGCTGACACCTTGATCTTAGCTTTATGTGGCATCTTGGTTTGGAAAACCCAGAAACTCATAGTTAAATTTCTGATCCACATAAACTATGAGATAATAAATGTGGGTTATCTTAAGCTGCTGAATTATGGGGTAATTTTATATGTAGGAGTAGAGAACTAATGAACTTGCAAAATGATCTTGCCATATAGATGAGTGAGAATAGCATACTCTAAGTAATAACAAAGGAAAGCATTATTTCAGTTTAGTTATAAACAGAACCACACAAACACATAAACGCATACATTAAGAATATCTGGGAGAACATCAATAAAATAAGAGCCAGTACTATTTTTTTAAAATTTTTTTTAATACTTATTTTTTAGTTGTAGGTGGACAGAATATCTTTATTTTATTTTTATGTGGTGCTGAGGATCGAACCCAGTGCCTCACGTGTGCTAGGCGAGCACGCTACCACTGCGCCATAACCCCAGCCTGAGCCAGTACTATTTTTAACTGTAAGGTAATAAGTAATTTTAAAATCATTTTTTCTAGATGATTTTATATATTTAAACATTTCAATAATGAATTTATTTTAGTTCCAATACCTAAGAGAATAAAGGAAGGAGGGACCAAAAGAGTCATATGTTGTGATTCTATAAACCTTACAACTAGAGAATTGATATGTTATCCTCTATCTATGTACAATGAATCAATTTGCACTGTTAACATGTAAGCCTAAATAAAACAAACAAACAAACAAAAAGAGTCAGTAGAAAAACTTTTCTGGTGTTTCATTTAGCATTTTGCTTTTAGTTAGAAATCACTAATTCTAACTATATACTAATTCTAGATGATTTTTTCAAATGGATGAATTTTATACAAATTCTCAGTTTTTTAAGATAAAAAAATCTTTAGATGTTTTCTTATAGTATTGATATTTCTATCAATGTCAGAACATTATTTCTTGTTTTACATTCTTATTTTAAATTTAGTCAACTTGGAAAAATGCACTAAAGGAACAATTTTGTTTTTAAATCAAGTCAAAAATAACAGAACCAGTAGATAAAAAGTATCTTGCAATGATTTATGTTAGAGTAGGCCACAATATTACAAGAGGTAACCCCCCCACCCCCCGAAAAAAAAAGAAGAGAAAACTGTGTGATGGTAATCCATCAGAGTAGACCTCACAAGGCCATCTCTGGGAATGGTGGCTTGTCTACTACAGACAGGGCATTTACCAAAGCTGATTAGTTTAATATGCCAAATCTAGTTCATGTTTTAGTTACATTCATCTTCTTTAAAGGTTTATATTATGAATCATTTGATGCACTATACACATACTAGCTTATAGTGATGAAAAGACAACATGCCCTGGAGCTGACACTTAACTTGGACAATTTGTCTTTTTAATATGTCTAATAATGGAATAGTCAGTGATAATGAATTATAGAGTTGTATGTATTTGTGGACTACCAACTAGTTTGTGCATAGCATTAGCTCCTGTACATTTTTTTCCCCCAGCCCTCATCCCTGATGAATTTGAATGTGGTATGCCTGGAAGACATGGCATGTAAGCAAAGGACAGTGTTTTGCATGTGTTATTAAAACGGAAATTCCCAAGAATTCTTCTTTTGATTATTCTAAGCAAAAAGCATTGATTGAATGAATATTGCTAACCTAAAAACTGAGAAATAAATGAAGACAGTAAAGTTTAGTGGTTGCTGTATAGTCTTCCAGGTTAGGAACCCTAAATATGCTTTTCAGTTTTATCACTGGTTATTCAAGCAAGATTTGGATAGTGCATTTAAACATTTAACACAGTAAATGCCACAGAATACACCTTCAATGGATATTACTAACATCACTGTGTATTTCCCTGCTTGTTTTTATTGTTGTGGTGATTTATTTAGCTTATTCATCTAAACACGCATCAAATGCCTAGCACTGAGTCACAAGCTAACATTACCTCTCTACAACCAATTGTAGCTATTCTCTAATTATCTGGTTTAATGTGTTTTATATAAATTTTATGAGATGTGTATCTGAGTTGACTTGTTCGCGGGGGGCGGGGTGGTCTTTTGCATTCTACCTATGTTCTCAGGGCATCAATTAAATTTAAATTGCTAAATTTCTTCCCCTCAGAAATATATAGAACATTGAAAATGTGTATTTTCCTTAAAGTTTGTGTATCTCTGGGTTACTAAATGCTATGCTTACTTAAATGATTGCCGATAGCAATTTTTGTGACAACTCAAATTTCTTTTTAATGATTCTTTCATAAAGAATACTAAATAAATTAAGGGAAAATCCCAAATACCTGCCATTCCTTCTTTTCTACCAAAAAAGCCTGTTTTAATTTTACTTCTGGGAAAGCCCATGAAGTTCCATATGGCTGCTATAGCCACTGTATATGTGCCAGTACACAGTGAAAATATACCTCCCTTGAAGTATCTACTCAAGGATGTTTTCTCTACCTGATTAGTCAGTGAGTAGAAGAGATAATGTTTTAACAAGTATTATCTTTAGAGAAGAGACTTTGTAAGAATTTTATTCTTTTTATCTGAGTCATGAATAAAACAGAAATCTGAATTTGATACTGTCTCCCATATGTGTGAATAATGGCTATTTTGCACATCAGTGCAAGCCTTTCTGTGTTTTCATGGAAAACCTGGCCCAAAGCACTGCTGTCTTGACAGAGACAGACAGGAAATACCACCCTGGCATATCTCTAATGCTTAAAAATATAAGATCGGAATAAAGGGAGGAATTTCAAGAAATCTTAACACCTTCATGTGCATAGTAGGAAGTTGGCCTTGTGTGTTAAGAAGAATGCTGGATTAAGACTCAGAATCTGGCTTCTAGTCTGAGCAGCTCTGCCAGTAAGTTACTTTGTCAGTTTTGCTCTCTCCTTAGCTCTTTTTTTTTCTTTTTAAATTTAGGATCTAATTTATTAATCTGTCTTATTAAATAAGAATCAAACTTCAAAGCATTAAATAAGAAAGAGAACACTGATGGGTATGGCTAGAGGCCATAGTTTAAAAAATAGCAATAGAATGAGACGCGGCCATTGGACATTTTCATAAGGAGTTAGATAAAGCAAGTGGTTTGAAGACAAAGATAAGGACCATTTGCAGTAGGACAGAGGAGAGCCCAGAGAGTTATCTGCTGTCCTGTATTTCCAATTTCAGAGCAGAAAAAGGACTAACCTCAAAGTCAGAACCATGTTGTTTAGGAATTGCTTTGCTTAAAAAAGAAAGCAAGAGCTCAGTGGTTTCCTTCCTCACTTCATTTTCTAAAATCATACAATTCTGGGGACATAAAGATAAAATCCTATTTTCTACACTAGGAAATAAAGAAGAAAGGCAAGAAAATCTACTCTCCTCTAGCTCTATACTCTCATTTCTCTCACTCTTATGTTTTCTGAATCTATAATATGAGTTTTAATTTTTATTTTGGAAAAGGACATGAAATAAGTCCACAATTTGTTCATTCTTTCCTACAATCAGGGGAACAATTCTATAGTTCAGTTGTGTAACAGAGTCCTCACTGCTGCTGAAGCTGCCTCATGGTTTGACTCAGGTTCCTCAGAAGGTTTCTTTTTGACATCCTCTCAGGTTATGTTTTTCTTCCTCTCTTGGTACCGCTCTGCAGTTGTGGAAACTATGCCTAGGTGTTTTCCTACCCATCATGTTGTCTCAACATGTTTCTGAGGTCTTAGTGAAGGTCAACTTCACAGGCTCATCGCTCAAGTGTACCATTTCTATAACAGGCCAAGATGTCTGATCTGTGAGTTTATATCAGCAAAGGACCACAGCCAAGTCACTTGATCATCTTGAACCTGGCATCTAATATTTTCAGTGGAGATAATAATGACTATGTTTTCTTCCCTATACAGATGTTGTGAACACCAGATAACACAATGTATAAGATTTTAGGTAGTAGAATATTTTCCAAAATATATGAAAAATAGCTAGCTCCAGTATCCATTCAAATGTATGATCGTAATCATGAGCATTTCTTCTTGAAACTGGCCACACTAAAATTTCTGCAAGTAGTTCTAATACCTTCTGATGGTCAATGCAAATCACAGGCTTCATTAGGGGCCTCCCTTGGCTTGGATGCAGAGATCTCAATGGACCTGGTAGGTAGGTATGATGATTCAATTGCTTTCAGGAGGATGGATGTGATAGACATTCTGACTTTAAAAGCAATTGTCTGCCAATAAAGTACTATCATCAACAAATACACATTGCAAAGACCACAGAAACTTTAGTTTGTTTTCTCTACTGTCTAGAAATATGAAGAAGAATGTCCTGGCAATATTAAAAGAAACAAAGCCATACATCATCTTAGGAATAAGGTAAGAATTTGGCAAAAAAGTTTTTCATAGACTGAGATGGAATGAGTGTACGTTCATGGGGTTTTGAAAATATAATTTTTGGGGAGGTTTTGACCATCATTAGAATCCAACAGAGAACACTGTGTCTTTAGTTGAAGAAATAGACTGAAGAGTGTCTATCTTTTTCATTCTTTTTAATTTTATTTTTTCCATTTTTTTATTTGTTCTAATTGGTTATACATGACAGTCAAATTCATTTTGACACATCATACATAAATGGAGTATAGCTTCTTATTCTTCTGGTTGTAAATGATATAGAGTCACACAGGTCATGTAATCATGTATGCACATAGGGTAATAATGTCCAATTCAATCTATTATTCTTCCTACCCCCATACTCTCCCCTTCCCTTCACTCCACTCTGCCTAATCCAAAGTACCTCTATTCTTCTCTAGCATCCCCTCCACACACATACCTTATTGTTCCTTAGTCCATTGTATATCAGAGAAAACATTTGGGATTGACTTATTTAGCTTAGCATGATATTCTCCAGCTTCATCCATTTACCTGGAAGTGCCCACTTTAAGGATGAGTAATATTCTATTGTGTATATATATACCACATTTTCTGTATCCAGTCATCTGTTCAAGGGCTCCTAGGTTGGTTCCATAGTTTAGCTATTGCGATTTGAGCTGCTTATAAACATTGATGTGGATGTAGTATCACTGTAATATGCTCATTTCAAGTCCTTTGGGTATAAACTGAGGAGTGGGATAGCTGGGTCAAATGGTGGTTCCATTCCAAGTTTTCTGAGGAATCTCCGTACTGCTTTCCAGAGTGGGTGCACCAATTTGCAATCCCAGTAGCAACATTTAAGTGAAACTTTTTCCCCACATCCTTGCCAACATTTATTGTTGCTTGTATTCTTTATAACTGCCATACTTTCTGGAATGAGGTGGAATCTCAGTGTCGTTTTGATTTACATTTTTTTGAATTGCTAGAGATGTTGAACATTTTTTCATGTATTTGTTGATTGATTGTATTTCTTCTGTGAAGTGTCTCTTCAGTTCCTTACCTATTTATTCATTGGGTTATTTGTATTGTTGGTGTTGTTTTCAGTTCTTTATATGTCCTGGAGATTAATGCTTTATCTGAGGTACATGTGGTAAAGATTTTCTCCCATCCTGTGGGAGAGTCTTTACTTTAAAATGCTTGTTCTCATTGTATCACATCTAACAAATTAAGTAAATTTTCTTGATAAAGCCACTGTGTGTTACAGTCAATAAGAGAAAACACATGAATTCTCAGAAGATACAGTCTGATAAAAATGTATGTAGTATATATTTGTTAAAACTGTGTGTGTATGTTTGTGAGTGGGTGTGTGTTATGTGTTTTTCTGTTGCTTTATGTAAATGAAGTTTACTTAAGCCTGCAAAATACTTGTGTTAGATTTGAAAAATTTTATCTTTTGTACTTCTTTGACTTAATTATTTTCCAATAGCACTTGCTTTTGTCTTAGAATGATTCAAATTTGAGAAAACAATCTTTTCTTTTCTGACTTGTAAAGTGCATTACTTAGACTCCTGATAATATTCTTCACTAAGTTCTACATATTAATGAAGGTCAAACTTTCATTGGTTATGCATGGAAACCTGTACTAAATAATTTTAGACATGACTGTAATTCCAGAGATTGGGAGGCTGAGGTAAGAGTATCAATCACAAGTTTAAGGCCAGCCTTAGTAACCTAGTGGGCCCAAAGCAAGACCCTGTTTCAAAATAAAAAAATTAAAAGGGCTGAGCATGTAGGTCAGTGGTAAAGCCTGTGGGTTCAATCTCCAATACAAAACAAAAACAAAAAACAACAAAAAATTAACTTGCTTTCAGGAAATACAATTTTTTTCTATTTTTGTATACATGTACATATTATTTTCTTATATCTAAATTAGAGATATAACTTTACTTGCCTAAACCTATTAGATGGCTTGTATACTAAAATAGACACTGTGATATTAATGGGTAAAATAATGAATAGATAACACATGAATGCTAAAATGAAAAAAATAAATAAATGTATAATTGAGTGATAACACAATTCTCACCCCTTGCCTCTTGTTCTTCTTTGACTTAATAATTTTTCAATGGCACTTGCTTTTTGTCTTAGAATGATTCAAAGCTTGGAGCAAATATGGACTTTGGAATCAGTATCCACATGATTAAATCCAAGCTCCACCATATAGTATAAATGTTGAGCATATCTTAGTTCTATTCTATTTTTCCCTGTGTAAAGACAGCATAATTCTTACTTTTCCATCTTTCTCTGAGATAAAATGCAATGCAAAGTTGTGATCTTCTAGTCATATATATCAGCAAAGGTTCAATAAATGCATATTTTTAATATCTTCATGTGCTATGACATCAGAAAGAAGCAAACACTTTCAAAGGAAGACAAAAAAGAACAGTTAGTATTTTCCTTTAAGGCATAACAATTCAAGTGAGGGCAAGAATAGGAGAAATTTTTTTACCACCACAATTGCTATGCTCAATTCACAATTAACACCCTTACAGAATGAGTCTAGAGACTCACTTCTAACTCTTTCATGCCTATGTATTCTAGGCTCATGTTGAGGTTCCTTTTTTAATCCTCCAAACATAACCATGTAAAAAAAATATGTCTTTCCCATATTCACTTTGTGTTATTTCCCTTAAAAGTAGACACATCACTGTTTAGTTCTGAGTCTTCAATAATAATTTCTGCAAGAAAAACAACAGTTAATAATACAAGAGCATCCTTATAAAATAGCGTACTTACACAATTTTGTAAGAGACCTTTATTTGGACTTCATTCTAAGCTTGTAAATGACAATTGTCTGTAGCTCTTCCACTTAATCCCTTTAAGATTGGACATTACATTTTCCTCCATTCTCCACGATCTCCTTTCTGACCCTGCTTTTAGTGATGACTTGTAGATTCTTCCTTTCAAAACTTGACCTGTTTCCACCCTAAAGTTTTCAGCAACACAGAAAAGCACTTTTTCTGTCAGTGGAGTTAGTCAGTTGCTGTTCCTGGCTCCCCAAATTGCCCACAATCTCCTTGATAGCATACACAGTTCCAAAATGAACTTTTGTGCCTTCCTCATAGATCTTTTAATTGACTTTGTTGATAATTGATACAGATAATTCATATTGATAATAAATGATAATTGATACAATGTACACTCAGAAGACCCAAGACATTTCAAATAAAAGTAAAATACTAAGAAGAATTATGATAATAACTGACTTTAAAACTGCCTGCTGAGTGTGGTGGTGCACACCTGAAATCCTGGTGGCTCAAGAGGCTGAGACAGGAAGATCACAAGTGCAAGGCCAGCCTTAGCAACACAGGGAGGTCTTACATAACTTAGTGAGACACTGTCTCAAAATAAACAATAAAAAGAACTGAAGAGATGACTCTGTTTAAGCATCCCTGGATTCAATTCCCAGTACCAAAACAAACAACAACAACAAAATGAAACAAAAAACTGCAAAATAATTTGTATAAAGTCTTTAATCAATTTTGCAACTTAATCGGGACAGAAAAAAAACTATATAATCACTAGGAAAAATTATCTGGCTATTAGATAACAAATAATATCTGTATTCTAGAAATCCTAATGTCATACTGGAATAAATGTTTTATAATTAGCCTCATAATTATATCCTTATTTTTATTAATCAATTAGCAAATTGTTTAATAACATCATGAATAGTTTTATAGTATATAAAACTAATATTAAATCAGTATCAGGGATATTTTTATAGTATATTAAAAATTAATTTTTAACAGTTGCATTTCTACTAGCATTATATTTATTTTTTATTTATATCATACAAATCAAGAAAAGCCACTTTACTTCCAAGGTTTTCATTAATATCCACTTTCCAGGCAACTTGCAGATCCTCTCCTATGAAACCATGACAGTTCCCATGGTATCTATATTTCAAGGCTGAAACAGAACTTATTGTGGATAGTGAACAACAACTGCATGGAATAAGAAGTTTGGGGCCCAAGAACTCTTTATCGGTAGCCTTTCATTCTTAGTATGACGCTTACACAATCTTTCTGCCCTGAAAGTGTCTTTTTCCAATGAGTTAGTTTTGCATAATTTTCAATGACTTGAATCTTAGAAGCAAAGTTCCAGAGTTGTAGTTTTACAGTGATATTGAAAGAATATTTGACCACAGCATACTTTGCAAAATTCATGTTTACATGGTCCTTTATTTTTTGTTCCCCTCCAAATATCATTACCTTATTGCTAATTATAACTACTGTGCTTTAAACTCTTATCACTCTGAGTATTGTTATCTGTGTACCATTTATTTCTCTCTATTCCTGCAGTTCCCAAAGGGAATCTGCCAAAAAAAAAAAAAAAAAAAAAATCTCATATGAGCAGAAACCATCAGAGCACAAAGCTGGAATAATATTGCATAAGGTAATTAAAAATAAATAAGATAATGCCTTCCAGTGTTACTGCAGAACTTTACACACTACCATAAGCAGATGTGTATGTAGTCACTGGAGTATAATAAAGGGTAGATTCTGAATCTGTGCAAGGGTTTGGTGCATAATACTTCCTGGATCGTATACTGCTCCTGCCATCAATTTCTTGTTTATTTGAAGTTGTCTTTTAATTTTTTTTTTGATCTATTTAAGTAGGTGCAGCACCACAATCACATACAAGATAGGGAAATAATTTAAGCTTCTGAGAAGAAAAATAAGCAGTAAATTATAATCCCCTTAGTTTTCCCACACCTGTGTATTTTATTCTTATATATTTTATGTGGTAAACACCTCAGGAAATTACCTTTTCCACACAAAATTATTTCTTATCTGGCTCAGAGACTTCATGTGAGGTCAGATAAAAGGAGTAAACTTATTCTGTGAAGTCAGGGGATGTAACCTATTCAGACTCTAGAGAGTTCAAATGCAATATGTGCTTTCCATTGTCTTTTAAGTGAGGAGGCCAGGCAGATTTTCTTGATGATATAAGCTCCCATAGCAATTAGACACTCACTACAATTTCATCCCTCTTACTATAGTCTCCCTCTTTTTGCTGTTCAGATATTTTGCAATAGCATATAACATAAAAGTTGTGATACAAATAGCTGAAAGCAAAATGGGCGTCATTAGATGAGGAAGAGTACTAAAGGAAACTATTTGCCCTTCTCAAAGAAATGGGGCCTCTGATTTAGTTTTAGGGAACTTTCCCAAATACGTTCCCCCATCTGCAAGCCACTAAACATTTCATGCTATGCTAAAAGAATGACTCTTTTCTTTTCAAGAGCTAGGACCTGACCATGGTGGTAACTGTGGGGGTGATGTTTGTGCATGTGTTGGGGGAAGTTATGGAATATATAGATCACTCATGTAACTATTCCAACCACCCACTTTCAGATTCTTCCATGATATTGAAATCCATCCATGTAAATGAGGACTGTCTCGAAGTCCTATCACATAAATAAATCATGTGTCAGGTGTAGATTTTTATCCCAATACAGTGGACTGTTAATGAAAAACAAATTGAAAAGAAAAATCTCTTGATAGAATGTGAAAGTAGAAAGAAATTTGCAGATGTCTAGAAAATTACATCAGTAGCATAAGACTTTTTTTTCAATAAAGAATCAAAATTATCTCATTGCCTATAGCATCTTACCATACTATTAGTCACTGCAGAAAGCTTTTTTATTAATAAATCTTGTCTTAAACAGATCTTGTCTGTCATTTTGTGTATATGCCTGCCTAGATGTTTCACCCTTTCCTTTGCATTCCAATAAGCTCCTTTCAATGTTTTACATTCCAATATATCTGACTGGACAATTACTTTTACTTGAATCTTAAGCAGGAGTTTCTAGTTCTCCAGTCCTGGCATTTGGCCTGCAAGGAGTATTTTCCTGAGGGTTTGTGCTTTTACTGAATGGAATAAGGAAGAATTTCTTCTATAAACCATCTTTTGCTCTGGGTAGCTCTGCTAAGGCAATTTGCCCATTTCTTTAGTCTGCAGAGCTGTGAACTTGGGTGGCTGCCATGTAGGGTTTCTCCCAAAGAGCCATTTTCCCAGAAGGAGCTGAGCCTGGGAAAGAAGCAAGGGCAGGATTCCCTTCAGTTCCTAAGTTGTAAGCTTTTTTTTTTTTTTAGTAGAAGAAACAATGAATGCCAACCTGCCACCTTGTTCATTTACTCTATTCTCATGCAAAAACACTTCCAAATATAGCAGGAGATCCCATTCCTTGGCAAAGAAAAACACAGGGACCTTTCCCAATTACCTAATAAATGATCAAGGTAATGTTGAAGTAATGACTTGCACAGTCACTGTGAAGTAACCATTTCCTCCCCAAAATGCTGCCTGGCATAGTTTTTCAACTCTAGAAGTTAGGACAGCTTGGCATGGGCAAGCATCATTAATTCAGTATTTCAATTTATTAATTTTCTTTACTTTTTCATTTTCTGTGTCTGTGACTTAAAAGTTCTATGTGATTGTGTAGATACACATACATGTATTATATATGTGGTTGTATATGTTTATATGTCTATATATATATTTATATATATATACACACACATATATACACACATACAGATATATATATGTGTGTGTGTGTGTGTATATATATATATATATATATATATATATATATATATATATAAATAGAGCAAGGAGAATGGAAGGGTCACTATATTCCTTCCTCATACATTAAAAAGAATAAGATATAATATTTTTAAATGCTTAAGCTATAATATTAGAAAAAATTAAAAAATAAAATGCATATTTTATATGTATATGTTATAAATTACATCATTAATATTATAAATTATTAAGTCAAGTATTCATTGTATATGCACACATATGCATATATAATTTTATATATAATATATTACATATATACAATTTATCTATCCATATATTTAATCAAATAAGAAAATACATATTACAGTCATATCCTCACATCTCTGCTATCAAATACCATTACTTTCAGGTGGACATTAGTAAGGGTTTGGGATACTTCTTTTTGAGTCTCTTCAGTGCATATGAATGCACATATACATACACATAAAAACAAAGCTCTTGATATCATACTATAAACATTGTTTTATTTGAGCTTTTTTTCCCTCAAATTATCTT
>PVHX01030145.1:0-16150 GCA_004024805.1 Geosciurus inauris | reverse complement strand
TTGGAAGATGGCACCCCACTACTTCCAGTCTCAGTCTCGGATAGCCGGAGCCCTGGGCCAAGGCCCCCGGTTGCAACTGCTTTTCTGCCGGCCGGCGCTGAAGCCACGCCTCCTGGCTACTGCTGTCTCCCTGTGGCCCTGCGCTCACACATGCGAGCAAGTCTCTTGCGTGGGGCGGCAAGGCGCAGAGAGCTGCCAAAAAAACTGGGTGGAAGATGGCACCCCACTACTTCCAGTCTCAATCTCAGATAGCCGTAGCCCTGGGCCGAGGCCTGGGCTGCAACTGTGTTTCTCTTGCCAGCGCTGAAGCCACGCCTCCTGGCTACCGCTGCCTCCCGGTGATCCTGTACTCACACACACACACGAGCGAAATTCCTGCGTGGGATGTTGAGCCACAGAATGATGCCAGGAAGCTGGCTGGAAAACAGCGCCTCCACCACTTCCAGCTCTGGTCCTTGAGAGCCTAGCGCAGAATGGACTGTCTAGGCCGCCATCTTGGAACCACCCAAGGCACATTTTTATAAAAATACCTAACAGAGGATAAGGATAGAATTTTTAAGGCTACCAGAGAAAATGTCAGATTACATTTATAGGGAAATCGGTCTGGATCTCAGTTGATTTCTCAACCCATATCCTCAGAACTAGGAGGTCTTGGATTAAAATATACCAAGCTCTGAAAGAAAATGGATGCCAGCAGAGATTACCATACCCATTAAAATTAAGCTTCAGAATTGATGATGAAATAGAAATTTCCATGATAAACAAAAGTTAAAAGAATTCACAAGTAGAAAGATTGCACTTCAAAACATAATCATGTTCTAATTAGGATGCCAGTCTTGTGGATATAAATGATATGAAGATTCACTGTGGAGTATTCATATATGTACATAGGAAAGTCATATTAGATTAATTTCATTGTCTTTACTATTCCTATCCTCCTCCCTTCCCTTCATTCCCCTTTGTCTAATCCACTGAACATCTATTCTTCCCTTCCTCCCACCCCTTGTTATGTGCTAGTATTCACATATCAGAGTGAAAATTCAACTTTTGAATTTTGGGGACTGGCTTATTTCATTTAGAACAATAGTCTCCAGATTCATCCATTTACCAGCAAATGTCATAAAATCATTCATTCTTATGGCTGAGTAATATTCCATTGTGTACATATAGCACATTTTTTTATCCATCCAAGTGTTCAAGGATACCTAGGTTGATTCCATACTTAGCTGTTGTGAATTGAGCTGCTATAAACATTGATGTAGTTGCATCCCTGTATTTTGCTGATTTTTTGATACATCATATATAATGAAGTATAATTTCTCATTCTTCTGGTTATACATGATGTAGAATCTCACTGGCTGTATAGTTACATAGGTACATATGGTAATAAGGTCTGATTCATTCTATGTTCCTTTCTCCCTCCATCCACCCTCCTCTCTTTCCCTCTCCTGTACCTAATCTAAAGTAACTCTATTCTTCCCTAGGCTCTCCTTTCCCTATTGTGATTAGCATCCACATATCAGAGAAAATATTTGGCTTTTGGTTTATTGAAATTGGCTTATTTTACTTAACATAATATTCTCCAGCTCCATCCATTTACTGGCAAATGTCATAATTTCATTCTTTTTTAAGGCTGACTAATATGCCATATATATATATATACCTATAATATATAAATATATATAACATTTTTATCCATTCATCTGTTGAAGGATGCCTAGGTTTGTTCCATAGTTTAGCTATTGTGAGTTGAGCTGCTATATAGTTTGCTGCTTTTGACTCCTTTGGATATATACCTAAGAATAGTATAGCCAAGTCAAATGATGGTTTTATTCCTAGTTTTTTGAGGAAATCTCCATACTGAAAAGCTCCCTTTTAAAGATGACTCCTGGCTCTGCTATCCAGATGGTTAACTGGGAGATCTGAGATCCTTGCCCATAGTAAAGCTACTGTGCAAATTTCAGGTTACTTATCTAAGTGGTCTTCAAACTTATGAGTATAGTGAAATTTTCCAATAGCTAAGATTTCCAGTCTCTACACTGATAAAATTTGCCTGGGATTCTTATCTTTATACCTGCAAAGTAGAGACTCAACTATGGAAGCTGCAAGCCAGGGTGGTACAGGTCAAGATACTTTGTTTCTCTTACTCTTATTTGTCTAACGTCTATGAATCTTACAATTTTCCTGTCTATCTCTTGATGATTTCCAGTTTTCTACCATTGTTATTAACCTCAAATTGCAGCTACACACTTTTTACTTTGATTTTTCTTTGTGGAGGAGGAGGTGCATAGTGGGCATATATAGGCTCTTTTCAGCTATCTTGAACCCCCATCCCCAACTGTGAATTTTCAAATAACCTATCTTTGATCTTACTAATTCTTTTTTCTGTTTGATCTACTCTGCTATTTATGTCTTCTATCATGTTTTTAATTTCAATGAACATATGTATTAGCTCAAATTTTTATTTTTTAGAATTGCTTCCATCTCTTTGACAAGTTTCTCTGAGTTTTGAAATTTTTATCTGAGTTTTCTTCAATTTCATTGAGTTTACTTGGAAGTGCTTTTTTTATATTTTGGCCTTGGAATTCTCCAATGTTAGTTAATAATTGGCCAATTCTTGCACCTTATTTTGAGTTATGAGGTCATGAAATATGAAGATGTGTAACAACATTAAATGACTAGGTATTTATTCCAGTATTCCTAGTGGGACTGTTCTTGTGCCTGTCTTTCCGTAAGTTCTAATAGGCTGCTTGTTTTCTCTGATTATATACTGATTTCTGCTATTTTAGCACTGGATGGTGCCTATGTCCAGATTTGCTAGTTGTCCATCCACCATTGATGTATTATCACTGTTTCATCACTAGAGGGCAATCCTGGGCCATGTTTGTCCCAGATCCAATTTTGGTTCATTTTTCAGAAAGGGCTAGTACCTAGAGAATATATTGTGTCCCAAGAAGCCTCTCTTTGGGGCCACAGAAAGCCCAGATGCCTCATCCAGTTAGTAGCATGTGGTCAAGAACTGTAGAATTGGTGCCAGGGATCTTCCCCTGGCACAGGAGCCATATCTGAGGCTCCATCCACAGGTAGGCATGGGGGTAGGAAGCTATTAGGATCTGTCCAGTATTAGGATTCACCAGCCCAATACTAAGTTATCGTACAAAGTCTCATGCATATTACTGTGTCCTAAACTCAGCAACTGGGGTCTTGCAACATGCTATGTTGCCTGAATTTGGGTAGTGTTGGTGAAAGCAGTCACTTTACCACCTAGACTGATGCTAAATTATGGCTGAGACTCACAGCAGCAAGACCCTGAACAGTTTCAGGGGATCACCAAGGCCCACTACACAATGATATTGATGAAAACATAAGTCTATCATACTGGAACACAGGTCTCTGCGTACTGCTGGGCCAGGCTGGAGCTGCTTGCATGAGCACTGTCATGAATATAGCTCTGCTACTTGATGTTGGGGAATGGGTAATTGGGCTAATTATTTGGCCTCCAAAGCTAACACTAAGTTGGCTCACACCTAAAACTCACAGCTGCAAGAATGTAGTGCACTGGGGAGAGGAGCAGATATGTCCCATGTCTACTCCTATGTCAAAAATAATGCAGACCAAAACTCCAGTCTGCTCCACTGTTGCACTGCCTGATGCCAGAGCTGAACTAGAGCCTTGTCTATGAGCTCTGGCCTGAGATTGTATGCCTTCAGTTTTACCAGGTGTTGGATCTCTACACATCAGACCCAGCTGTAACTAGATTCCAAGACAAATCTGTATGCTAACTTAAATGCCCTGCTCCAGAGCAGGTGAAGTATTACTCCCTACTCTACCATTTGACATTGAAGGACTGGTGGTGGAAACAGTAAACCACTTGAACTAACAATTTCAGTGGCTCCATCTGTGAGTAGGTCTTATGGCAGGGTTTGTGGAGCTTTCCGTAGTACTGTTTTCACCATGGTTTGCCTGGTACTGGTTCAAATCTGTTTTTTTTTTTTCTCCCTCCCTAAAGTGAGAGGTGTCCCATTCCATGCTGGGTTACTTGAAGCTGGGGAAAGGGTGACATGGGTAACTCTTCCATTCTTTCTACAATGGACTTCATTTTGTTACATGAAAAGCCATCAGCTAAGTCTCTGACATCATTTTCAGAGATCTTATAAAGATCTGTGTGTGAAAAGATGTTCAACTTTTTTCAGCTAGTGAGTCTGTGGAGAAATGATCACTGGAGGTCAGCTGCCATTTTGCTGTAAATTCTGAAACATCAGCTCCTGAGGTTTCAATCAAGAATATGGCTTTCAATCTGGAACTAATGCCATTGGATTTTCTAGTATTTTATGCCTCTGGACATGAACTGAAATTATATTATTCTCTTTCCTGGAACTACAGTTTGCTGACTTCAAATCTTGAGACTTTTCAGTCCTCATAACTGCACAAGTCAACTAGGCATTATATAAATATATAAATGTGTGTGTGTGTTATGTGAGATACACATATTGTGCTGATTTTGTTTCTCTGTATCTGTACTCATACAGATTTTGATAGTGAGAGTGGTTGTGAAGGAACAGGCAATTTAAGGATAAAATTCATGTACTGATTCTGGTGTTTCTGGAATTGGCTTTCTAATCTGATTAGATAAATATCCTAATGGCTGTGTCTACAGCAGTAAAAAGAAGCACTGATAATTCATGCCATGATTTGGCAATAAAAATAGGTGATAAATCATGGTTGGATACTCATAGTCAGCATATATGAGAAACAAGGATGCAGGAAACTGTGCATCTTTGTGGAAAACTAATGAATATAAGATTGTCTGATATTGCTGAACAAACTGGAAAAAGAAAATGAAATGTTAAAGCATTCTAACTTTTAGCTCAAGATTACATGAAACTCTGAAAAATTCTATATGTACCTTGATTGAGATCCTTATCTCTTATAGACACAGGGTAGTGAGTATGAAAAATTCTACCCAGAATCTCATCCTTTAACTGCCTTAATTACAACACAATTAGACTCAAAATATATCTACTATTAAAATGAATCTACTATTAAAGTAAGGTTATTAAATAGACCAACAAAGAGTAGTAAAATTGAATAAAAAACAAAATTTTCCCCAAAAAGAGAAGTTCAGGACAAGATTGCTTCACTGCTGGATGCTAACAAATTTTTAAATAAAGAAGGAATGACAACTCTTCTTAAACTATTCCAAATAATATAAATGGAGGGAACTCTTCCAAACTCATTCTATAAGGCCAGAAATACCATAAGCAGAACATGACAAAGACACAACAAAAATAGCAAACCATTTACCAGTATCCCAGATGAAAATAGAAGCAATAATTCTCCAAAAACACTATAAAATTGAATTCAACAGTACATCAAAAAGATTATTCACTGTGATCAAGTGTGATTTATCCTAGGGATACCAGAATGGTTTACCATGTGCAAATCAATAAATGCAATATGTCACAGCGACAGAATGAAGGATAAAAAATTATATGATCATCTTAATAGATGCAGGAAAATCATTTAATAAAATTCTGCATCATTTCATGTTAGAAATCCTGAACAAATTTGGTATAGGAAGGTCATGTATCAATACAATTAAGGCTGTGTATGACAAAACCACAGCTAACATCATACCAAATGGGGAAAAGTTGAAAACATTTCCCCTAAAACCTGAAACTGAAGGAAGAATTAAAGAGAGCCAGTTAGTGTAGATAGGTAATTGGGTCAGATTGAGAAAATGGAGGCAGGTTTGGGTCCAGGAAGTTGGAGACCACCTCTGAGAGATCGGAATATTAATGTCTCCACAGTCCTTTCACTATCAAGATTACCTGCCTATACTGTCCCTCCCAGAAGGCTGTTAATAAAGTACAACTGAATGACCAAAAACTGCTAATTAATGCCCCCTGGGCTGCCACTCCCTTCTTGCCCCATCACTCCACCTTGACCCTTCCAGCCCACTTGCTTCTCACCTTTTGGCCATCCCATTGGCATCTCCTGGGCCTAGTCATGTAGACAGGAAGGAGAGAGATAAGGGGGAAGAGGGCAGAACAAAGAAAATCTAAAACGTATAAAAGGGGCACTATGCTCTAACTACTTGGGATATCAAGATGCCAGCTATGGCCCCCTTCTCCGTCCCAGAAGTCTGTGTTACTATTTTGTTTTAAAAAAGTTGCTTTCTGTGCTTGCCTCAGCCATTTCTATAATGTTCAAAATTCAACATTTGAGAAAGCAGAACTCATTACTGATACCAATAGTATCAAAAAAAGACAGGTGTGTCCATTTTCACCACTCTTATTCCATGTATCCTGGGCAATTAACAAAGAGCAAGAAATGAAAGACATACCAATAGGAAGGTAGGCAGTCAAATTATCTCTGTTTACAAACAATGACACTTTATATAGAAAAAAAAGATTTTGCCAAAAGAATATTAGAACTAATAAACAAATTCAGTGAAGTAACAAGATTCAAAGTGAACATAAAAACATCAGTAGCATTTTATACACCAATAATGAGATTTCAGAGAAAGAAACCCAGAAAGTAGTCACAATTGAAAACAGCTTCAAAAATATCTAGGAATAAATTTAACCAAAAAAAAATGGAAAGACCTATAAAAAGGAAATTTACAAAACATTGATGAAAGTAATTTTTTAAAAAAACCACATGCATATACACAAATGAAAGTCCTCCCATGTTCATGGATTGGATAAATTAAAATTGTTAAAGTGTTCATGTTATGCAAAGAAATCTGTAGATTTAATGCAATACCCATCAAAATGCCAATGATATTCTTCATAAAACTAGAAAATAATTATCCTAAATTGAACATAGAAACACAAAAGATGCTCCATCTGTGTACAATGAATCAAAATGCATTGTTATCATGTATACCTAAGTAGAATAGTAAATTTTTTAATTAAAAAAAAGAAAGAAACCTGAAAGACTCCAAATAGCCAAAACAGTCATTAATTTAAAAAATAAAGCTGGAAGCATCACAATACCTGATATAAAAACATACTACAGAGCCATACTAACAAAACCAGCATGCAGTTGGCATAAAAACAGGCACATATATCAATGGAAGAGAATGGAGACCCCAGAAATTAATGCATGCATCTATAGTCAATTGATTCTCAAAAAAAGTGCCAAAACTGTATGTTGTAGAAATGATAGCCTTTCAATAAATAGTTCTATGAAAAGTGGATATCCACATGCATAAAACCAATGTCACCCCATCTCTTACCCCATACAAAAAGCTAATAAATGTAGATAATAGACCTAAAATGTAAGAAGAGAAACTGTAAAACTACTAGAAGAAAACATGGCAGAAACACTTCATGACACTTGTGTTAGTCATCTTTCACTTTCTATGACAAAATATCTGAGAAAAACAACTTAAAATCGACCCATACATTAAAAACAGAGAAAAATCCCACAGTAAAATAATATTCCACTCCTGTTTATTCCTGAAGAACTTAAAATCAGCAAAGTACAGTGATACTGCCAAATCAAAATTTATAGCAGCTCGATTCACAATAACTAAAATATAGAATCAGCCTAGGTGTCCTTCAATAGATGAATGATAAAGAAAATGTAGTACATTTACACAATGGAATACAACTCAGATATAAAGAGAAATGAAATGGCATTTGCCAGTAAATGAATGGAGCTGGAGACTATCATGCTAAGTGAAATAAGCCAATTCCAAGCAACAAAAGGCAGAATGCTTTCTCTCTTTATGCAGATGCTAAATCACAATGACTGGGGATAGGGAAAATTATAAATAATTTGATTAGACAAAGGGGAAAAGAGGGAGAATAGGAATAGGAAATAGAGTAGAATAAATTGGGCATTACTTCCTATATGCACATATGGATATATGACCAATGTAATTCCACATTATGTACAACCAGAAGAATGGGAAGTTATATTCCTTATATGTATAACAAATCAAAATATATTCTGTCATGTATAACTAATAAGAACAAATAAAAAATAGTTACAAACAAAAGAATATGTATAAAAAAGAAGCAGAGTAATCCACCTCAATTGATGTACAAGTCCAAGACCTCTGAACACATGAGAAAAGAGGCAAACAAATGTCCCTCAAAATACTCAATCCCTTTACACAGGATCCCAGTAATAATGAGATGGACAAAAACTTAGATAAAGACTATAGAAAACTGATTACCAAAATGTTCAATGAACTAAAAAGATGTAAGGAAGGAATTAAGAAAACAATTATAGGAGATGAAAGGCCACTTTTTTAAAGAAATAGAAAAAGGTGAAAAGAAAACTGAGCATATTTCCTAGAAAATAAAAACACAATCAATTAAATTAAAAATTGTCTTGAAGGCACCAAAAAGATATTAGGTTGTGTAGAAAACAGACCCTCAGCCCTTAAAGACAGAACTTCAGCCATTGAAGACAGAGTATATGATTGTGAGTACATATAATAAAGGAGAAAATTATATAACATGACCAGAATATACTAGAATTATGGGAAAACATTAAAGGACCTAACCTGAAAATAATCAGGATAGAAGAAAACATGTAGACACAAACTAAATGCATAAAGAACATTTTCAAAGAGATAGTTAAAGAAAATTTGATCCATATCAGAAATAAGATAGACATCCACATACGGAAGGCTTACCTGACCCCAAATAGACCTATTCAAATGAGATGCTCACCAGACATATAATAATTAAGATTTCCAACATTCAAAATAAGAAAAAAATATTAAAACCTGCAAGAGAGAAACAAGAGGTCACCTTTAGAGGCAATCCAATAAGGCTCATATCTGATTTCTCAGTTCAGACCCTAAAATTAAGGAGGGTGTGGAATAATATATTACAACCCTTAAAAAAAATCCATCAGACAAAGATACTATACCTAGCAAAGTTCAGTCTAAAATTCCAGAAGGAAATAAAAACTTTCCAGACCCTGGCCAGACGTATGGAGGGGACAGAAAAGACCAAACCTGGCTACACATGCAAAGGAGAAGACCAACAGCTCTTCAGTCCCTTATCTACCAATGGGTGGCTGTCCCAGCCTACTTCCATCTAGAAACAACAGCCAAGACCAGGAAGATGATCAAGGAGGTCCCTGCAGCCTCAATTACATCAAAGGTGAGGTTCTGATAACCTACAGGGACACTACAAGATTATAAAGTACAAACTGTAATATCTCAGATCGGCACTGCCAGAGAGGAAGACACATGAAAAACTTGAAAAAAAAGGGAAGAAAAGGCCCCAATCAAAACAAGATGCTACAATAATAGAATCACTGACAGCACAGTAGATGAAATGTCAGAGGAGTTCAGAATGTACATAATTAAAACAATCTGTGAGGCACAGAATAATAAAAGAGAGAAATTACAGGCAACAATTTATCAATCCAACAAGGAGATTAGAGAGCAAATACAGGCAACAATTGATAACTCCACCAAAGAGATAAGAGAGGAAATACAGACAGAAAAAGATTACTTCAAGAAAGAGAGATGGACATCATAGCCCTAGTTTCATGTATGACTGCATATATGATGTGATTCTACATCACGTAAAACTAGAGAAATGAAAAGTTGTGGTTCATTGGTGTACAATAAATCAAAATGCATTCTGCTGGCATGTATACCTAAGTAGAATGAATGAATGAATGAGTAAATACATAAAAAAGAAAGAGACTGAAAAAAACAAGCAGAAATCTTTGAAGTGAAGAAAACAATAAACCAATTTAAAATTTTAATAGAAAGCATTACCAGCAGACTAGATAATTGGGAACATAGAACCTCAGACAATGAAGACAAAATACATAATCTTGAAAATAATGTTGACCACACAATGAAGATGGTAAGAAACCATGAACGAATTCACAAATTATGCAGTAACATGAAAAGACAAAATCTAAAAATTATTAGGATAGAGGAAGGCACACAGATACAAACCAGAGGAATCTACAATCTCTTCAGTGAAATAAGATCAGAAAATTTCCCAAACATGAAAAATAAATTGAAAAATCATATACAAGAGGCTTATAGGACACCAAATGTACAAAACTACAACAGATCCACAACAAGTCACATTATAATGAAAATGCCTAACATACAAAATATAGAATTTTGAAAGCTGCAAAAGAGAAGGTTCAGATGACATACAGGAGGAAACCAATTCGGATTTCAGCAGATTTTTCAACGCAGACTTCAAAGCCAGGAGATCCTGGTAAAACATATAACAAGCCTGAAAGAAAATGGGTGCACACCAAGAATCTTATATATGGCAAAATTAAGCTTCAGATTTGATGAAAAAATAAAAACCTTCCATGATAAACAAAATTAAAAGAATTTACAATGAGAAAGCCTGTACTACAGAACATTCTTAGCAAAATATTTCATAAGGAAGAAATGAAAACCAACAATAAAAATTGGCAAAGGGAGGAACTACACTAAATGAAAAGCCAATCAAAGGAGAAACCAAGTTGAGTTAAAAACCAAAAATAAACCAAAATGAACAGGAATATAAACCATATTTCAATAATAACCCTGAGTGTTAATGGCCTAAACTCATCAATCAAAAGACATAGACTGGCAGATTGGATTAAGAAATAAACCAACAATATGCTGCCTTCAGGAGCCTCATGTCATAGAAAAATATATCCACAGACTGAAGGTGAAAGGATGGAAAAAAACATACTACTCAAATAAATGATGTAAACAAACTGGAGTTTCTATTCTCATATCAGATAAAGTGGACTTCAAATCAAAGATAGTCAGAAGGGATAAAGAAGGTAATTTCGTACTGTTTATGAGAACCATACATCAACAACACATAACAATCATAAATATCTATGCCCCAAACAATAAAGCATCCACATATATCAAACAAACCCTTCTCAATTTCTAGAATCAAATAGACCACAACACAATAATACTGGGTAATTTTAATATACTTCTCTCACCACTGAACAAATCTTCCAAACAAAAACTAAACAAAAAAACCCCATAGAACTCAATAATGCAATCAATAATTTAGAATTAACAGGCATATACAGAATATTTCATCCATCAACAAGTGAATACACTTTTTCTCATCAGCACATGAATCTCAGTTTAGTTTTAGTTTGCATTTCTATAATTGCTGAAATGTTGAACATATGTTTGTTGACATTCATATTTCTTCTTTGGTGAATATTTCTTAAGTTACTTTATCCATTTTTACCATTTTTATTTGTTGTTTACAGATATACATGACATATGACAGTATAGTGTATTTTGATATATTATACATACATGGAGTACAACCCATTCCATTTAGTGCTTGTTTGTCTGATATGTGGATGCTAACCCAAAACAAGTGAGGGTAGGGAGGAGAAGAATAGAAGTTCATTGGACTAAACAAAGGAGAATAAAGGGAAAGGAGGGATGATGGGAATAGGAAATACAATAGAATGAATGAGACATAACTTTCCTTTGCTCATATATGAATACATGACCAGTGTAACTCCACATTATATACAAGCACTAGAATGGGATCCTAATTGGTTTTGGGGGGCTGGCTTATTTCATTAACATTATATTCTCCAAGTCCTTCCATTTACTAGTGAATGCCATAATTTCATTCTTCTTCATAGTTGAGTAATATTCCATTGTGCATATATACTATATATTCTTTATCCATTCACATGTTGAAGGGCATCTAGTTTGGTTTCATAGTTTAGCTATTGTGAATTGAGTTGCCATAAACATTGATGTGGCTGTATCACTGTAGTATACTGATTTTAAGTCCCTTGGGTATAAACTGAGGAGTGGAAGAACTGGATCAAATGGTAGTTCCATTCCAGGTTTTCTGAAGAATCTCTTTATTGCTTCCCAGACTGCTTGCACAAATTTGCAGTCCCACCAGCAACATATGAGTGTTCCTTTTTCCTCACATCCTCACCAACATTTATTGTTACTTGTATTCTTGATAATTGCCATTCTGACTGGAGTGAGATGGAATCTCAGTGTAACTTTAATTTTCATTTCTCTAATTGCTAGATATGTTGAACATTTTTTCATGTATTTTTTAACCATTCATATTCCTTCTTCTGTGAAGTATCTGTTTAGTTCTTTTGCCCATTCATTGATTGGGTTATTTGGGATTTTTTAGTGTTCAGTGTTTTGAGTTCTTTATATGTCCTGGAAATTAATGCTTTATCAGAGGTGCAGGTGGCAAAGATTTTTCTCCCATTCTATGAGTTCTCTCTTCATGCTATGGATTGCTTCCTTTGCTGTGAAGAAGCTTTTGAGATTGATACCATCCCCTTTATTAATTCTTGATATTATTTCTTGCACTTTAGGAGTCTTGTTGAAGAAGTTAGTTCCTAAGCCAACAAGATGGAAATTTGGGTCTATATTTTCTTCTAGTAGGTTCAGGGTCTCTGGTCTAATGCCTAGGTCTTTGATCCACATTGCATTGAATTTTGTGCACGGTGAGAGATAGGGATTAATTTTGATTCTCCTACATATGGATTGCCAGTACTCCCAGCACCATTTATTGAAGAGACTATCTTTAGAATTGCAAAATTCTAAATTTCTCTGTGCTGGTGAAAGGTATGTAGGAGCATTACTATCTTCCATCCACTTCCTGTCTTGGGGGATGTGGTACAGAAAGTGTCTGCTTTCCTATTGACACTGGTCTATCCCAGTTTTCCAAACCCCTGTCAGACATACTCTTCTCAGAGATCAGAATTCCAATTTCAAAAGAAATCATCCTTTGGTCTTCTTCACTCTTCAGACTGATCAACTGGTCCCTCTGAGTGTATTCCATATGATGAGCTATGCCAAGATTGATTCAGAGTATGGGCATTTATCAATATGGTGAAATGTAGAGGCTAAGTGAATGTTTGGTTTTGGATATTCAAAAAACATGTATACCAAAATCAGAGCAAGAAAGTGAGAGAGACAGAGAGTGAGAAAGAGAAGGAGGAGGAGGAGGAGAAGGAGTAGGAGAGGGAAGGGGAAGAGGAGGAGGAGAAAGGAGGAAGAGGGGGAGAGACTGCTAAAAAAGCAATGGTAAACTGTAAAAATTTCTAGTCAGCCAGTTCAGGAAAACCAAATAATGAGTCCCATAATGCTGTTGTTTTCCGACTCCAACCACCTCTGCTGGGGAGGCTCCAGTCAAGATGTTCCAGTTTTCTCATCAAATAGAGATCTCTAGGACTTTCTCCTGGGTTGGCACAACTTAACTTTTCAAAGTTTATTATCTGTTCTAATTGCAGATGTGTTGGTCAGTGTCCATTTTTTTCTTTGCTTTTTCTTTTTAATACAAAATACCAAAGCAATGTTTAGAAAATATGTTGCTGTTTTTCTTAAGCTCAGTCAGAGAACGTTTTCTTGCTTATTGGCAAAGAGTTTTCCCTTCCTTCACTGAGCTATTGCACACCAAACAATGCCACCTTTCCTTTATTAATTATTTGTTTTCTAGAAATCAGTATTTTCCCTTTTCTCCTGAACACTAGCTCACTGAGTTGCCTCCTGATTTTTTCCCAGTTTTTCTACCTCTGTTTAACACTGAAGTACTGCTGTTTACTCTCACCTTCAGAGACCTGCTATAATGTGGGGTGTTCCCCTTATCTCCAATTTTGGTCTGCCCATATTTTTGGTATCAATTATTTATTAATGACTTCTTGTATCTATAGTTATTTTGATTGTTCTGATTTCTGATTTTATGCTAGATATATAAATGAGTGATTTAGTGATGTATACTGAATCTATTTACTTGAATTAGTAAATTTTGTACTTTTGTAAATTTTCTTTTTTTTTGTCTGAAACTTTTTTTATTTTTTTATTTTAATTAGTTTATTTAGTTGCATTTCAAGTCATAGTACATATATAGAGCTCAGTTTTTCCAAATCTCTGGTTGCAAACCAAAGTCACACCATTCGTGTCTTCATCCATGCACCATGTAAATTTTCTTTTTAGTAGTTAGCTTCCAATCACTTCCACTTGAAGAAATTTCTTAAACATTTTTAAGCCAGGTTTAGTGGTTATTGAAATTCCTCAGCTTTTGAATATCTTGGAAAATATTTATATATGCTTCATTTCTAAAGGTCTACTTTGCTAGATATAATATTCTCAGTTGGCAGATTTTTTTTTCTTTCAGTTGTTTAAATACATCATCTCATTCTCTTCTGGCCTGGAAGATTGCTGATAAAAAAATCATCTGGATCAGGGAAGGAGGTTGCAAGATGGTGGCCTAGGCAGACACTGTGGTCAGTCTCTCCAGAGCCAGAGATTGAAGTTGTGGAAATACCATCTCCCAGCCAGCTTCTAGACATCATCCTACAGCTACCCCGGATGGAATTTCACTTGCGCGTGTAAGCAGGGCCACCAGGCAGCAGCCATTGCCACAAGCAGCGTGACTTCGGCAGCAAGCGGCAACAGAGCTCAGCTGCGGCAGTTCAGAAACCCAGCCCAGGGCTCACCCCGGGTGGGGCCTTCTTCTATATGGGGTTCCTGGCTCCAGCCCCACCCAACCACGCAGGGCCCCTAGCAGCTGCTCCCGTGGACACACAGCCTCGGCCGCTAGCCACTGGGGAGCCCAAATTCAGGGTAAGAGTTGCTCCAGAGACCCCAGCGGAAACAGCCCGCCACACTTCCGTTCCAGAGCTCTGGTGCACCTACAGGAGCCAAAGAGGGCCCAGACCCACCCGCAGGAATCTCCACGGGTGTCCAGCAAGAAGGAGACCAGGAACTGTCACCTCGAGCCACTGAGGATCCCAAACTCAGGGTAAGAGTCCCCTGAGACACCTGAACGCGAGGCAGCCCCACCCAAGGGCAGCCTGGGCCTGCCCCAGTTCTGCTCCAGAGTTCCTAAGGACCTGCAGGAGCTGCAGAGGGCCCTGATCTGCCCTCAGGAACCTCCATGGTTGTCCAGTCAAAAGGACACCAGGGTCACCTAACTCTAGCCACTGAGGAGCCCAAATTCAGGGCAAGAGTCACTCCAGAGACAACAGAGTGAGGCAGCCCCATCCAAGGGCAGCCTGGGTCTGCCCCAGTTCCACTCCAGAGTTCCCAGGGTCCGGCAGGAGCTGCAGAGGGCACAGATCCACCCTCAAGAAACTCCACGGGTGTCCAACTAAGGGTTGACCAGAGTCTGATTGCTACCAGCCACAGAGGAAAGCACATCCAGGGAAAGAGTGGTCTCCAGAGACCCCAGCGTGAAGAGGCCCCACCCTAGTGCACTCTGGGCCTGCCTCAGTTCCACTCCAGAGTTCCAGTGGGAATGCCAGGGTGCCCAGTTGAAGGCAGACAAGAGCCTGCTATCTTCTAACCCCAGGGGAGCTCATACTCACTGTAAGGGTCGCGCACAAACTCTCCAGCTTGTGACTCTGCCTAAGTGAGACCTGAGCCTGTCTCTACTTCTGCTACAGAGTTCCTGTTCACCAGCAGAAGTGCAAGAGAGGGCCAAAACAGCCCTCAGGGGCCGCCTCAGGAGACCAGCCAAGGCCACCACCACTGCACTCTAGAGGTACATCCACTACTTCCACCACCAACTTTAGTGACAGTAGTGCCCATCTGGGGACACTGGAAAAACAGAAGTAGCTCCAAGGTGAGACACAGGTAATCTGGAGTGTCAATACAACATTATAGGATAGAAGACGCAATACCTCAGATTGGTATTTCAAGAAAGGAAGATACATAATCAACATGAAAAAACAAGGGAAGAAAGTGCCCCAAATAAACCTGGATAAAACTGTAACAGAATCCATTGACAGCACACTTGATGAAATGTCAGAGAAAGAATTCCGAATGTACATAATTAAAATGATCAGCGTGATTTGATTCTGTGTACAAAGAAAGAAGCTTTATGCAGTGAGTTTGTGGTTTAATGGTCACAAAATGTTAGCACTGCTACCATTCAGCACGTGTAAAATTTTTTAAATTTATAAATATTAACATTTTAAACTTAAAAAATAAATAAATAAATAAAATGATCAGCAAATTAAGAATGACATAAGTGAACAATTACAGGCAAAAATTGATCAATCCAACAAAGAAATAGGAGAGCAAATAAAGGCAACCATCACTCATTCTAACAAAGAGATAAGAGAGCAATTACAAGTAGCAAAAGATTACTTTAAGAAAGAACTAGAAATTGTGAAAAAAAAA
>PVHX01030144.1:0-16150 GCA_004024805.1 Geosciurus inauris | reverse complement strand
TCTGAAAAACTGGTTAACTACAAAGAATGAAGTCTACTGATTAACTGTTTAATCTTGCTTTCTTTTGCACTTATTTTCTCCTCCCTGTAAAAGTCTTTTTTTTTTGGTCTGACCTTTGAGAAGCTTACAGATCTTATAGTCAGAGCATTCTCATTTTAACAGTCCTCCTTCCCCTATTGTGATAGTGTTTTTGAATGAAGTTTCTCTTTATCTAGGTCCAGATTTGTTTCTTTACTTGACAATCACAAGTATCAGAAAAACTTATGAATCCCAAATTTGACATAATTATAATTCTATTTTATTTTGGTTATCTCTGAATATATTCCTGAATTCAGTAGTTCCTTTATTGATTAATCAAATTATATAAAAGTAGATGACTGAACCAAAGTGAAAAATTCTAATGAATTTTTGAATAGGTTTACAAATAAGCTTTGACTAGATTTAGGTACCCTAAAGTTCTTTTTGAAATTCTGCTGATGGGAAATGAATATAAACTATACTTAGCCAATGTTAAAGCCTTTTCTGAGATTTATTCTTTGACAGTTGACAGAAATACTCAGAAATTAGCATTTTGGTAATACCTTTATTTGTTTAAGATGCCTCTTAGCCAAAGAGACTGTCTGTACAAAAGGATTAACCTATTGACAATGACTTTCTAAATCCAAACCCATTGAATAACAAGTACTGAATATGTTTACCTTCCTAATGCACCACAATTCACTATGAAGCTGGCTTTCTTGAAAAGGTCAAAATGCATGAAGGGCTGAATTTTAATAGGAAGACATACAGAAATTTACAGCTGAGTAGAATTGGGCTTGTTGAATACAAATACAAAGTTAATTATATGAACCTGAACCATATAAATGGGTAACTACTCCCACAAAAAGGCTATTTTATTTTTTAGTGAAGCACTAGTCCACTGTCAACATTACTATTTCTTTTTTTTTTTAGTGTTGTTGGCAATTTTATTATAGACTACTATTATGATTATTATATATATATTTTTTTATTTTTTTAAAATTTATTCTACTTAGGTTTACATGATAGCAGAATGCATTTTGATTCAAAGTACACAGATGGAGCACGACTTTTCATTTCTCTGGTTGTATGTGATGTAGAATCACATCATATATGCAGTCATACATGAAAATAGGGCTATGATGTCCATCTCATTCCACCATTTTTACTGTCATCATGCCCCCTCCCCCCTCCCTCCTCTTCGACCAAAGTTTCTCCATTCTTCCTGTGTCTTGTTTCTCATAATGGATCAGCATCCAATTATCAGAGAGTACATTCAGCCTTTGGTTTTTGGGGATTGGGTTACTTCGCTTAGCATGATATTCTTTAACTCCATCTATTTACCTGCAAGTGCCATAATTTTATTCTCTTTTATTGCTGAGTAATGTTCCATTGTGTATATATACCACAGTTTCTTTATCAATTCATCTATTGAAGGGAATCTAGTATGGTTCCACAGGTTAGCTATTGTGAATTGAGCAGCTATAAACATTGAAATGGCTGCATCAGTGTAGTATGCCATTTTTAAGTCCTTTGTGTATAGGCTGAAGACTGGGATAGCTGGGTCAAATGGAGTTTCCATTCCAAGTTTTCTAAGGAATCTCCATACTGCTTTCAAGATTGGTTCCGTCAGTTTGCAGTCTCACCAGCAATGTATGAGCATGCCTTTCCCCCACATCCTTGCCAATACTTATTGTTTGTATTCTTGATAATTGCCATTCTGACTGGCATGAGATAAAATCTTAGAGTAGTTTTGATTTGCACTTCTCTAATTGCTAGAGATGTTGAACATTTTTTCATATGTCGTTGATAAATTGTATATCTTCTTCTGAGAAGTGTCTATCAGCTCCTTGGCCCATTTATTGATTGGGTTGTTTGTTTTTTTGGTGTTAAGTTTTTTGAGTTCTTTATATATCCTGGAGATTAGTGCTGTATCAGATGTGTGTGTGGCAAAGATTTGCTCCCAGAATGTAGGCTGTCTGGTTCACCTCATTGTTTGTGTCTTTTGCTGAGAAGAAGCTTTGCAGTTTGAATCCATCCCATTTATTTATTCTTGATTTTACTTCTCATGCTATAGGAGTCATAAGGAAGGAAGGAAGATCCTAAGCCGACATGATGAAGATTTGGGCCTACTTTTTCTTCTATTAGGCGTAGGGTCTCTGGTATAATTCCTAGGTCCTTGATCCACTTTGAGTTGAATTTTGTGCATGATGAGACATAGGGGTTTAGTTTCATTTTGCTGCATGTGGATTTCCAGTTTTCCCAGAACCATTTGTTGAACTGGCTATCTTTTCTCCAGTGTACGTGTTTGGCACCTTTGTCTAGTATGAGATAACTGTATTTAAGTGGGTTTGTCTCTGTGTCTTCTATTCTGTACTGCTGCTCTACATGTCAATTTTGGTGCCAGTACCATGCTGTTTTTGTTACTATAGCTTTGTAGTATAGTTTAAAGTCTGGTATTGTGATGCCTCCTGCTTCACTCTTCTTGCTAAGGATTGCTTTGGCTATTCTGAGTCTCCTATTTTTCCAAATGAATTTAATGATTGCCTTTTATAAAGAATGACATTGGGATTTTAATTGAACTTGCATTGAATCTATATGGCCATTTTGACAATATCAATTCTGCCTATCCAGGAGCATGGAAGATGTTTCCATCTTCTAAGGTCTTCTTCAATTTCTTTCTTCAGTGTCTTGTAACTTTCATTGTAAAGGTCTTTCACCTCCTTTGTTAAATTGAGTCCCAAGTGTTTTATTTTTTTGGAGGCTATTGTGAGTGGGATAGTTTTCCTAATTTGTCTTTCAGAGGGTTTATCACTGATGTATAGAAATGCAATTGATTTGTGGGTGTTGATTTTATATCCTGCTACTTTACTGAATTCATTTATTAATTCTAGAACTTTTCTGGTGGAATTTTTTTGGATCCTCTCCATATAGAATCATGTGGTCAGCAAATAATGATAGTTTGAGTTCTTCTTTTCCTATTCATATCCCTTTAATTTCTTTCATCTGTCTAATTGCTCTAGCTAATATTTCAAGGACTATTTTGAATAGCAGTGGTGAAAAAGGGCATCCCTGTTTTGTTCCCATTTTTAGAGGGAATGCTTCTAATTTTTCTCCACTTAGGATGATGTACTTGGGTTTAGTATAGATAGCTTTTACAAAGTTTGGATATGTTCCTACTATCCCTAGTTTTTCTAGTGTTTTGAACATAGAAGGGTGCTGTATTTTGTTCTGAAGACCTCAGTCACTATGGTTCTATTACTGCAAACCAAGTTTTAAAATGTTACTATGTTAAAAGACCAATAGACTTTATATGTTAAATATTTCCACATATATTCTGATATTCCCTACAGAGAAATGCCACTTTTAAACAGATAGCCCAAGGAAAAGATTGATGAACTTGCAGAATTTTATTTTGGCTTTTTCCTAGGCAACTTTTTTCCTGAACTGATTTATGTGGTTTGGCTAAAACTGATTTCAGCCTACATTAAGGATAAATCTGCTATCATCATAGTGCATCCAAGAAGATATTTATCAAGACTTTCACTTAGGTCCATAATGGATAATATATGAAAAGTGGGTGATTTTTAAATTTGTATAACTAGCTTCTGGTACAGAAACACTAGCTCTTTTAAGGAAAATAGGTATTTCCAAAACTGTAAACATGTTTCTGCCCTTTGATAGTAAACGTTGCCTAGTAATACTTTCCTAACTCAGTAGTAACTGATTTAGTGCTTATGGGATAAGACCCAGAATTTTGACTTTAGATAATAATTCCTCAATGTTTTTGCAGAAAATAAATCAGACTTATTTCCTCCTCTTGGTAGTCTCAATTGTGAGACTAATCTGTGGACTGCATCATATACCTAGTTAAGCCATTGGATGTCTCAGTATGTGCGGTGCAAAACTCATATTCCAGTATACAAAAAGATAAAAGTAAAATTAAAGACACCAAAGTTTAAAAGTCACATTTATTAATCAAGTTATATATACTGTTCGTGACACATATAAATGGTATCAGTCAACCCCCTTCAGCAAAGTATGCACTTTGAATTATTCCTAGGTAAGAAGACATACCTATCTAGAGTCCTCACTTGTGAACACTGACCCATGATTTTGAACCAGCTGGCTGGTGTGAAATGTTAAATCTATAATCCTGGAATAGGGATTTTTTTTTTGGTAAGCAAAGTAGCTTAAAAGGAGGACAAATGCAGAATCTTGTGGATTTCTTCTTTTTTTCTTTTGTCACTTGGCTATAAAAAGTTGAGCTAACTAGTTCAAACTTTGATGGTTAAGGGAACATAAAACTATTTTATAGGCTGTTTATATTTTCAAAATAAACTTTTCTGCATATGCCTTCACAATATTCTATAGAATTTCTACTTTTTAGTATTTTAAGTGATATGACACTAAATCTTTTAAAATTATAAAATATGTATAAAAGTTATTGTACATATTTGTAAAATTTAACCAGGTCTTTGAAGAGTTGCTTTACCAATTAATTAAATCATCTTTACTTCACAAAATTATGAAGCTTCAGAATTTTCAATTGTATTTCAATGACAAATGAGATATGTAGTATTTCACTTGCATGCATGTGTGCACACACACACTCACAAAACCCAGTGTTTGAGACTTTTTACCTAAAACCTTGGAAGGTGGAGAAATGTTCTGATGTGTCCAGTCCCAGCCAATTGTTCTGTCTACATTATGACCTACTGTACCTAAGGGGATAATAAATAGGAAATGATACATTGTCCAATTTCTGTCTATCTGAGGCTCATGTTCTAAAGAATAGGTAGCATCTCTTGATACATTGTTGAAGTAAGTGGTAGTTCTACTGACAAACCATCAGACACCAGCAGTATATAAGTGTATACCAGTATATAAGACATAGGTGAAATATACTGTCAGTAAAACTTTTCCAAGCAATAAAATGCTATAAGATTCAGTAATGAAGAAGTAGGTTTTCATCAAGCTAAATCCAGAAAATTCCTCTTGATCTATTCTAATTGCCTAAAATTTATTTTTATATCTTTGTGTATCTGCATAGGCATGTAAGGTGAGATCGAAAGTAACAAGGGGCCCAGTTCTCTTTTTACTTTTGCCATCCTAATTTTCTGTTCATTTAGATATTTTCTTATTATAAAAGTTGTCCAGTCTGTCACATTGGCCCAGTTTGAAATAGGTATAAATGTACCATATAAATACAAAAATAATAAAGAACACTAAAATGCAGAGATTAGGAAAATCTTAAATTATTTAAAATGCCAGAATATTTTTTATAAATGCAGATATAATCATGCTATGTTTTATTCTTTTTAAAACACTAGGACTTATTGGATCAGAATAAAAAACCTGATATACTATACCACAAAATGTACTCCAGATGGTAAATATTTCAAAGCAGAATGCTATAGTTACCATTCAGATGAGAACTATCTTTAATGAGAACTATCCTTATCATTATCCTCACCAATATGTTTATTTCAGAATAAAAACTTGATCTTACTCTTCCAACTTGGAGAAAAAGGACTTGGCAGGAGGTGGCTCCTTCAAGATTGGACTCTAAAACACAATAATCTCCATTTTCATGTTAGTGACAAGAATAGACTATAGCATTCAAAATTATACTGAAAAATTTTTTTACTAAATGACTTCTGAATTTGGCTAACTTTTTGAAGAGCTAGTTATTTAAAATAAACTATGCCACTCTTTTTCTTGGTGGTGAATGATGTCTTTGTGACAATGAAATCATATATACAATTATCAATTCCAAAGCATTCATACACCAACTGGGCTTCACAGTACTGAATATCCCCCTCATGTGGAAAATTCTGAGTTTTATTTATTCTCTTCTCATTAAACATACAGTGTGTTTAAAGGTACATATCAGTCATTGTCATGTAGAAGTTAATGGTGAGCAATTAACTCAAAATTCATGTTGGTTTTCTGTGATTCAATAGACAGAGAAGGTCAAAAGGAGGCAGAAATCATGGTTCTCGTTCTGTCCTACTCTAATTGTGTGAACTTTCTAGGGATTTTTTTCTTTTTACCAAGTCTCTTAGATCTCTATCCTAAATGTGATTTAGAGGCACTGCCTAGCAGGCATTTTTAAAAACTTTTATTTGTTATTTTTAGTTACAAATGACAGTAGAATCTATTTAGATACATTTACACAACTATGGAATATATCTTATTCTAATTAGGATCCCAGTTTTGTGCCTGTACAAAATGACACAACTCACTGTGGTGTTTTCGTATGTATACATAGGAAAATTGTATCAGATTCATTCCACCATCTTTCCTATTCCTATCCCCCACTTCCCTTCATTCCCCTTTATCTAATCCACTAAACTTCTATTCTTCTCCTCCTTCCCCATGTTATGTGTTAATCTCCACATATCAGAGAGAACATTCACCATTTGGTTTTTTTGGATTGGCTTATTTCACTTAGCATGATAATCTCCAGATCCATCCATTTACCAGTGAATGTCATGGTCATTCTTCTTTATGCCTGAGTAATAATATTCCAATGTGTATATGTTATAACAATTTCTTTATCCATTCATCTGTTGGAGGGCATCTACATTGGTTCAATAGCTTAGATATTATAAATTGTGCTGATATAAACATTGATGTGGCTGTGTCACTGTAGTATGCTGATTTTAACTCCCTTGGATATATACCAAGGAGAGGAATATCTGGATTGAATGGTAGTTTCCTTACTAGATTTTTAAGGAATCTCCTTACTGCATTCCAGAGTGGTTGTACTAATTTTTTGTCCCACCAATGTATGAGCTTATCCATTTCTCCATATCCTCACCAACATCTATTGTTATTTGTATTAGAAAAGAAGAAGTCAAATTGTCACTGTTTCCACATGGCATGATTGAACATATATTTTTAAGAAATAATTCCTCTAAAAGCTATTAGAATAGATAAACAAATTTAACAAAATTGCAGAATAGAAAGCTGTCATACAAGTGTTACTATAGATCAATAGTGAATTGTCAGAAATAAGATCAAGAAAGCAATCCGACTTCCAGTAACTAAAAAACAAAACAAAACAGAAACAAGCAAACATAAACTGCCTAGGAATACATTCAGCCAAAGAGGTGACAGATATCTATAATGAAAACTATAAAGCACTGAAGAAAGAAATTGAAAAGGACAAAAAGAAGTGGAAAATCATCTCACATTCTTGGATTGGAAGAATCAAAATCAACAAATGTTCCTAATATACAAAGTGATCTACAGAATTAAATGCGGTAGCAATAAAATATCAAGGACAATATTTCAGAATTAGAAAAATTCCATCCTAAAGTTTGTATGGAACCACAAAGTTAGAAAAGCAATCATAAAGAAAAAGAAGAAAGCAAGGAAACATTACACTATATAATTTCACAACATACTACCTATCTATCTATACTTATTAAAATAGCACGATAGAATGAAACAAACACAGAACAATGGAGTAGACTAGAGAACCTATAAGTATGCCCACTCATCTATGCCAACTGATTGTTTTTTGAACAAAGAGGACACGAACATGCAATGGAGAAAGGACAGTGCTTTCAAAAAATGGTGCTGGGAAAATTGGCTATACACATACAGAAGACTGAAACTACACTCCCTAAATCTCACCATATACATAAATAAACTCAAAATGGATTAAAGACTTATGTGTAAGACCTCAAACTATTAAAAAACTAGAAGATGTAATCCTAGCACTTTGGGAGGCTGAGACAGAAGAATCACGAGTTCAAAGCCAGCCTCAGCAAAGGTGAGGCGCTAAGCAACTCAGTGAGACCCTGTCTCTACATAAAACACAAAATAGGGCTGGGGATGTGGCTCAGGGGTCGAGTACTCCTGAGTTCAATCCTTGGTGCCAAAAACAAATGAACAAACAAACAAAAACATAGAAGAAAACAGAAGGGAAACACTTTGGGATATCAGAATGAGTAAGAATTTTTTTTTGCAGAAGACTCAAAAAGTACAGAAAATAAAGGTGCAAATAGACAAATGGATTACCTCAGTCTAACAAGCTTCTGTACATCAAAGGAGACAATCAACTACTGAACAGGGGAAAATATTTGCAAACTACACATCTGATGAGGAATTATTAGCCACAATATACAAGGAATTCAAATAACTCAAAAAAAATTAACCCAATTAAAAATGGGCAATGTATTTAGATATACATTGTTTGAGGAAAAGATACAAATGACCAACATGAGTATTAAAAAATTCTCAACATCACAAAACATCAGGGGAATGCAAATCAAAACCACAATAAGATATGACCTTACTTCTGTTAGAATGGTGATTATTGAAAAGGAAAAAGACAAGTGCTGGCAAGGATGTGGAGAAATAGAAACCCTTGCACACCGTTGATGGGAATTTAAATTAGTACAGCCATTATGGAAAACAATATGGACATTCTTCTATACATGTAAAGTGAAACCATCATGTGATTTATCAATCTCATATCTGGGTATGTCCTGAGGAAATGAAATCACAATGCTGAAGATACATCTGCTCTCTCATGTTTATTACAGTACTATTCACAATAGCCAAGAAAAGAAAATAATCTAAGTATCCATCAATTAATGAATGAATTAAAAAACTCATGGTCCATGTTCACAACAGAATACTATTCAGTGATAAAGGGATGAAATCCTGTTATTTACAACAACATGGATGGAAGTAGAAGTTATTGTTTTCAATTAAATAAGTAAGGCAAAGTAAGACAAGTACTGCAAAATCTCACTTATATGTAGAATCTAAAGACACTGATCTCATAGAAGTTGAGAGTATAATGGTGATTACCACAGGTCAAGGATATTGGGAGAAGTGGTTACTGGGGAAATTACCAATGGGTACTAAACTATAGTTAGGTAAAAGAAGTTGTGGTATTCTATTCTGCAGAAAGATGAATATAGATAACAATAGCGTATGGCATATTTTTAAAACCACACAAAATTGATTTTGAATATTTTCACCATAAAATAATAAATATTTGAGGAGATAGATCTGTTTATTCTTATTTAAATATTACAAATTTATACATATATTAAATCATCACATACTATCTCTAAATACATACAATTTTTATGTATCAGTTAAAAATAGGATAAATGAAATTTAAGAATGTTACTTGTAAGCTTTTGTAAGATTTTTATAGACTGGTGACAAGCATTAATTTGGAAAAATACTAACATGAATACTTCAAACTTTGAAATTGTAACATTTTAGTAAAATGCAGATTATCATTCACTAAAGTCTTTGCTAACTGCAATAAAAGGAGAGTTTGAAACAAATAAATTATTTGATAGAGGAATGCAAGCAATGCTCTAATGGATTAAATTTATACTTGGTCTTCCCTGCTTAGATCATTGTGGTTCCTATAACATCTTCCCAAGGATGATTATAAGATGTCATGAAAAGAATAAGTGTAATTATTTTTAAAACAAAAATATGAAGAAAGAAAAGATTGTTTTAGGTACAAAAAACTTCAGAGAAGGAGTCTACTTGTACCAGAGAAAGAAAGTAGTTTTATTATAGAAGAGAATATGAGCAAATGGATGCAAAAACATCTGCTCCATCCCAACAGTTCCAACGTAGCCAATGAAATTGTTTTTTTTGTATGGCCTCTATCTTCTGTCCTATGATTATACAAATATATACACACATTTTAAATTACCCTTTTAATGCAATCAGAAAGCATTCATATTATGCTCATACTTTCTGTTCTTTTCACTTGAGATATTCTGGGTATCACTTCAGGTCAATTTTGTATAAATATAGCTACACTCATATCATTTTGCTCTTGTAATGTTATTGTTTTCTCTGAAACTGTCTTCTTGGGACTATTTTGGGTGATGGTGGAGTTTATTATTAAAACAAATGGTTGAGATAATTGTGTCATTGACAGAGTAGGTAGTGGCTTTGCTGCTCTAAAATGCATCTGATGGTAGTACATGCTTTAGGGTGATGTTTGGCTTGTCACTGGCACTCTTGGTGAAGCAATGTAGAAATAGTCATATTCTGTTGTGTTTTTGCAAATAATTGTCTGAAAAGCAGGGGTTGCTATTTTTAATATGAAGCTAAAATTACAAGATGATATTTTGAGAAAAAACATGTAGATTTTCAGAGATGTAAAAAATGGAATGGTTCAAATGGCTCTTTAATATAATGGCATTTTTTGAAAGAGGAAAATACTGAATAATGGCATGATTTACTGAAAGGGCTTCTGAGATTGAACATGAAATTCAAATCACTGAGAGCTTGTAAGTTCATAAATTACAGGAATTTAATTTGGAAAACAGAAAGCTTTGGAAAAGGACTAATACAATGTGAATGATGTATAGTATGTGATTGGTCTCTTATGTTATTCTAAAAACTTCCAGTAAATGGAACACTTTTCAGAAATGAAAGCTGAGGCAAAGAATGAAATTGATTATGTGATTACAAATGATATAGCATTCTTATCTATGACTTCTAAATGAATAGCAACTGATTATACCTATGGATTTTGCTTTTAAGAATAGAACATCAGGCTAGGGTTGTGGCTCAGTGGCAGAACACTTGCCTAGCATATGTGAGGCACTGGGTTCAATCCTCAGCACCACATCAAAATATATAAACAAAATAAAAGGTATTAAAAAGGATAGTAATATCACTTTGTAATAATTCAATGAACTTCTGTTTCAACCACATATGACTAAAAATGAAATTCACAGATGAGAAAACAATGAAAATCAACAGCTGACTTTACCAATATCATAGAAAGCAATTTACATTTTAATCCTTGATATATCAAATTTTTCATTACTTCTAGCAAAATTAAGACTTCTAACTTACTATTAACAAACCAGTTAGAAGACCCATAAGAATCATAATATTTAATATTGCCATAGCCAGCCATAAAACCCTAAATACCATATGATTGTAAAGTTAATACAATCTCACAGATCCACACAAAAATTAGAAAATGTACAAAATGATTCAGATTTTATGGAGAAAGGGAAATCACAACCCTTACTACAATCACAAAATCTAATTCTTCATGTGGTTCTAAAGAGACAGAAACAGGGACACTTATGATGTCTATTTCAGTAATATTTCACTTATGCATCACTCAACCAATCAATCAATGTAAGCTGCCATGAAATATTTAAAACATGTATTTCCTTGCTTTCAAGAAGTTGCAAATTAGTAGAATGAAAAATGACACAAAAACATACAAGTAAAATTACAATATGGAAAGCAAGCCCATCAAGACAGAGGAACAAACAAAATCCCAGAAGAGGGAAATACTACTTTCAGCTCATTAGAAGTTGGACTCATTAGGAAGCAGTCTTGAATACAAAGATTAGTGTGCTAATCAACAAATGTATGAAAAAATATTCAACATCTCTAGTAATGAGAGAAATGCAAATCAAAACTACTCTAAGATTTCATCTCACTCTGGTTAGAATGGCAGTTATCAAGAATACAAGCCACAATAATTGTTGATGAGGATGTGGCGAAAAAGGCATACTCAAAATTGCTGGTGGGATTGCAAATTGGTACAGCCAACCTGAAAAGCAGTATGGAGATTCCTTAGAAAACTCGAAATGGAACCACCACTTGACTCAACTATCCCACTCCTTGGTCTATACCCACAAGATTTAAAAACAGCATACTACAGTGACATAGCCGCTACAATGTTTACAGCTGCTCAATTCACAATAGCTAAACTGTGGAACCATCCTAGATTCCCTTCAGTAGATGAATGGGTAAAGAAATTGTGGTATATATACACAGTGGAATATTACTCAGCATTAAAAGAGAATAAAATCATGACATTTGCAGATAAATGAATGGAGCTGGAGAATATCATGCTAAGTGAAGTAAGCCAATCCCAAAAAACCAAACACTGAATGTTCTCTCTGATAAGTGGATGCTGATCCATAATAAGGGTGGGGGTGGGGAGCATGAGAGAAATGGAGGAACTTTATATGGCAAAGGGGAGGGAGGGAAGAGAGGAGTCATAGGGGTGGGGAAGATGGTGGGATGAGATGAACATGACTACCCTAGGTACATGTATGAAGACACAAATGGTGTGACTGTAACTTGTTTATAACCAGAGAAATGAAAAATTGTGCTCCATATATGTACTGTGAATTGAAATGCATTCTGCTGTATTAAAAATAATATAAAAATTTCCCACATAGAATAAAACAAAAAACAAAAGGAATAGTGTGCTAGAACTCTATTGGGACATTTCTCTTGGCAATAATACCTGTTGAGGGGAAGAAAAGGAAAGAGGATTGGGCAGAGAGAAAAACTGGACTGCAAAACCTGACCTAACAGTAGATTTCAAAATAATAATGGTCCTTCAGATTTTTTCTGAAGTTGAATTAAGGGACTGGACTTTTATATGCCCATATCTACAGGTTATGGATGCAAGGACATGACCTTGGGTAAATAGACTATCTTTAATGAGAGCAAGTCTTGGAAAAGTATGTTAGTTAGCAACACTTCTTTTTAAAATTCTTTCTAGATATACATGACAGTAGAGTGTATTTTAGCATATTTATACAAACCTAGAGTATATCATATTCTAATATGGATCCCATTGTTGTGGTTGTACATGATGTGGAATTTCACTGGTTGTGTATTCATATATGAAAATAGGATAGTTATGTCCAATTCATTCCACTGTCTTTCCTATTCCTATCCCACCTCCCTTCCCTTCATTCCCCTTTGTCTAATTCATTTAACTTCTATTAACATTCATGGCCAGGGAGGGTGGTTAACAGTAGGGTGGGTTATGGGAACACAGCACAATGTTCACTACACAACTAGAAAGACCAAAGTATTACATTTTGGGGAATATTATTATTAATTCTCTCATCCAACATAATTATTTTATGTGATAAAACAGGAGAGGGTAAGTTACTTGTTCAAATTTATAGAGCTAAAGTAAATTCAAAACTAGAACTCTTCTGTTCTTTCCATCACTTATTCTGCTACTCTTAAAACATTCACTGTGCAGTTAAATAAAGCATAAGTAAATAAAAAACAAAACAAAATACAAAAATTAAAGTTGAGGCAGTCAACTCATTGAAAAAAGACAAGAAACTTTTTGAGCTTACAAACTCCATTTCTTTATTAGCAAACTCCATGTAAATACAGCTTAAGTTTAAATGATTTTTAAAAAATGTATATAACATCGAGATAAATTAGTTGAAAAATGGAGTTGGTAAGGAAAACAACAAACACAACCATTATCATTCCAAATCAATTACATTATACCTTTAGATTTATTTGGAAATATGATGGATTATAAGTCTCTACTTATGGGTTGGAGTTGTAGCTCAATGGTAGAGTGCTTGCCTAGCACATGGGAGGTACTGGGTTCTATACTCGGTACCACACAAAAAAAAATAAATAAAATAAAGGCATTGTGAAAAATTCTCTACATGTTTCTTTATACACACCCAAATGCACATACATGTATACATATTAGTGTTATTGTTTTGATTGATATGGCCAGGTAATTCAGAAAGGAAACATAAACACATATATTGATTTTTTTCTGTTTACTACAATTGACTGCTTTTTGCATTGAGTCAGCTTAAATATGCTATTCATGTCAGAAAAAGGGCTCATGCCACTAAGTTTGGGGACATTAATCTGACACTTCTTCCTTTTTCAGGTAGCTGTTTCATACCAAGATTTCCACATCACAATTGAAAATGTCTCTTAACTTTTTGACCTATGCTGAGTCGTTCTTTTCCTTTAAGTACCTCTCCCTAACACCAACAAAATTTGACTTTTATGATGCTTTTATCTGTAAGTAATGGAAAACTCAGGTTGGAAATCTCAGATGATTCACTTAATGTGCTCATCATTTTGCACCCCTATATCCAAACTTTTTCCTATAATCATTACTAAAATCTAATGATCTTTCAATTACAATATCACATCTCCCCTTTCTCCTTACACTGTCATTATTCATACCCCGTCCTGGATTATTTTAGTGGTTTGCTAACTGATTTTTCTACTACCCCTATCTCTTCTCCCCTGAATACCTCATAAAGAATGCTATGACATCAATCTTTTTAAAACAGATTTTGTACTTCAATTTCTCTAAACTTTCAGAGGGAGGACATTCAATTTAAAATGCTACCTGGTTGACAGAACTTAGCATAACTTTTTCTGATTGATCAAAAAATACCAAAAAAAATGGAAAAAATGAACATTAGCAAAAATAAACTCTCAAACTATATTTTAGTAAACTTTTGACAAAAAATCTAAAAGGTTTGATTTTCTACTTACAATAACAAATTGGATTAACCACAAATAATTTCTGGATTGCCTTCCTATGTGTCTATAAACAAATTAAATCTGTAGTATCAATGATACTTTTTACTAGCCT
Source organism: Geosciurus inauris (assembly GCA_004024805.1). NCBI lineage: Eukaryota > Metazoa > Chordata > Mammalia > Rodentia > Sciuridae > Geosciurus > Geosciurus inauris. The sequence goes on along the minus strand of PVHX01030144.1, from coordinate 1,701 downwards.
TTCCTTCTGTGGTCACTGGTTTAGCAATTCAAAGTCCATCTGGCATCAGAGCTCACATCCCTAGCAGCTTTGGAAAAACATCAACAGATTTTCTAGGGGTACACTTTTTGACCCAAATATTTTACATATTAAGGTAGTTTTTCACATGTGAGGATAATCAACTAATTTTCAGACAAGCAAATATTTTTATTATACCAGTGTGTTCTTAAAAATTATTTAAAGTTATATAATATCCACTTGAAAAACAATTTGAAATTTAGGAATTAGGTTTGAGAAAGCTATGGTATAAAAATGTTTCCAGTTATGTTCTTAAATAGTTTGTGTCCATATTTATGTATCTAGTCAGATCATTTCTGAAATCTGGCAGTTCAGCTATCCATCTTCTATAACATTGTGCTTGTACAAGTTCAAATCTGATTGCATATCCAGCCAAACATGATGATGATTAAAGCAACCACTTTTCTCAGACGCTCACTCAAAGAGCTAATTCCATCATTAAAACATGATGTCAAGGGAACTAACAGTATTTTCAATTCTTTTCCAAAAAGTAGCACAATATCCCATTTTCACTGCCAAGGAAATAGAATTGTGATATTTTTCTTCATATTAATAATGAAAGTCTAAATTCTGGGAAAGATAGTGAGGTAACTTCTAACTATATCTTTTCTTCAGATATTAACTAAAATTTTCAAGGTAAGGCAGCATACTAAACATCTTCCCTTGCACAAACAAAATGCAGCCTGAAATTTAAAAGTTGGCATTAGGGAACAGAGAGAGAAAGCTGCAGAAGTCCTCTATTTTTGGCTCAAGGAGGAGTAAAAGCAACATTAACAGAAAGAGTGCTATGAAATCTTGTTTGTGTTACTTCTCTCCATTGTCTTACTTATCACCTAGGCAGTCTCATGTAGGTGACAAAAGAGACCTAGGTAGCCCAAAGGGTTAAAAAAATAAGAGGTGGAGTGAAGCAATTCTCTTTAATTTTTTCCCCTTATTGTATTCCACTCCTTGACCCAGGAAGTGGGTTCCATTTTGAATTATGTGTTAAATGGGGTAAATATAGTTCCACTTTTCTGGATGCAGGGCCGAAATGGGGAGCCTCAGGAAATAGTTAAGCTCCAGTCATATTAAAGAGAAAATCATGAAAAAGTGAGTCTATAAAGAAGTTTATCAAATCCTGGATTTATCCTTGAGCTGCACATTGTAGGGAACTAGACCCCATTCCGAATACCTAAGACTTTGAGACCTGAATCAACAAGTATAACATAACCCACATTCTATACTGAGCACTGAGTAAGTCACCCAGGAGACACACCCAAATTAAAAAATTCAGGAAACTCCAAAAAGGTCAAATTCAAAGAAACTCATCACAGACATATCACAAAATTTCTGAAAACTATAGAAAAAAATTTGAATGAAGACTAAAAAATTAAACTGTAGATGAATATTAAGAACTAAATTGTGTGCACGCCTGTAACCCCAGCCCTTTGGGAGGCTGAGACAGGAAAATTGTGAGTTCAAAGCCAGCCTCAGCAATGGCGAGGCCCTAAGCAACTCAGTGAGACCCTCTCTCTACATAAAACACAAAATAGGGCTGGGATGTGGCTCAGTGGTCAAGTGTCCCTGAATTCAATTCCCAGTACCAAAAAAAAAAAAAAGAAAGAAATTGTATCTTTGTATCTCCCAGTACCTCAGAGTGTAACT
>PVHX01030143.1:0-16154 GCA_004024805.1 Geosciurus inauris | reverse complement strand
GGGCTGCTGGGCATCTGGCTCAGTGGTGGAGCGCCAACAAGCTCCAGGGCCAAGGTGAATCTAGGGCTGCATCTCCAGAAAAGCCAGGCATGTCTTTAATGTAAAAAGCCAGGTGGAAACAGCAGAGGAGAAGCGAGGTCTGGGGTTACCTAGGTCGGAGGGTTGCACTGTCCCAAGGTGCCAAGGGACTCAAATATACTGTGACGGTGGACACCTTAAACTACCTGGGGGCCTCTTCTCTGGCTCCCCATCCAACGTGGCCAAGGAGATGAGGACAAGGGAAGACGCCTCCAGAGGACGGCCCAAGAGCCTCGGAGAACAGAGGCTGGAGGCCCAAGACCAAGGCTCAGCTCGGCAGGGCTGGCTTCTACAAGTCTGTGCTCGGCTTGCAGAGGCCGCCTCACCCTATCTTCCAGCCCCGCCCCCTGTCCTCATCAGGACACCGCTGTGCGAGGGTCCAGCCCAGCAGCCTCTTCAACGACCTCTTCAAAGTCGTCAGGGGGAGGGCCTCCACCTCAGGCCTCTTGTCCCCTTGGCTCTCCTGGGCTTCCTCACAACATGGCGGGGCTCCTCTTGGAGGCTGGCTCCAAGACCCAGCACTGCGGGCGGGGAGAGCAGAGGCCTGGCACCCGAGGCTCAGCTGCGCGTCTGTTCTTCCAAGGGAGGGGGAAGAGCCCCATTTCTTGAAGGGAGGAAAGCGTCTGTGGCCATCTTTATCCCACGCACCGGAGCGGCAGGCAGGCCTAAGTCACTGCAACCAAGATGGCGGGCAGCCATAGACAGGTCATTGTTCCCAATTACTCGCTGTCCTCCCAGGGAGAATTATCCATGGCTGTCCTATAGCCACGTGACACACTGGGCCTGGGTTGGGGGGTGCGCTTCTCCAAACACATCAGGCTCGGCCACGTGGCTGGCGTCAGCCAGTGAATTGGGGGCAGGAATCACAGCAGGTTGTTCAAAGGAGAAGCTTCAAGAGGCGTCACGTGGGCCAGCCAGCCTGCTCGGCTTTCCCTCTGAAAAGAACAGTGTGTCCTAGAGAGGGCCTTGGACAGGCTTCCCGGGCCCACAGAACACAGATCCGGGTGGTGAGATGCTGCCACCGTAAGGACCACACAGACCTTCATATTTTTACAACATGGCCCCACTCTCCAATACTCAAAGTTGTTCACTCTGGTGTCTCACAGCTGGGCCAGTCTCCCTTACACCCCAAGAATTCACTGTGGGCAGAGAACCCCGCAGCACAGGCCACCCATGAGCACAGGGCGGTGCACCCTGTGTGGTGAGCTCTCTGCCGCTGTGCAGCGGTCTGCAGGGCCCAGTCCTCCTCCCGGCCCTCCCCGAGGAACACTATGGTTCAGAGAGGTTAAGTGACTTGCCCAGGGCCATCCACTAGTAAGTGACCGAGCCAGGATTGGAACCCGGCCCCGTAAGTGGGCTTCAGATACTTGGTCAGTGGGTGAGTAAAGTGCCCAGGGGCCTTTGGAAACTTGAAGGGCTTGGGACGCAGTCACAGAGGCACCCCAGCCTCGAGGACGGACACAAAGTCTCGGAACCAAAGGGGAACAGAGGACACGCTGGTGGGGATCTAGCCCCTCCTGGCGCTCACAGAGCGGGGAGTTTGTAATGAAGAATCCGGGGAAAGTATAAATGTCCTGGAGACACCGACATCTGTCGCAGACTGTGATGCCAGCCGCTGTCCTTGCAGCCTTCCGCAGATGCTCTCGTTTCTTCTTCCCACAGTGTGAAAAGCTCGGAGGTCACTGGTGTCCCCATTTGACCAAGGAGAAGACCGAGGCCCAGTGTCAGTGAAGTCCATGCCTCCCAAGTCATCTGAGGTGAGGGGACTTCAAGAAAACGTCTTCTCGCCTCTCAGGAACGGCACATCTGTAACACTTGGTCACAACTGGAGGTGGGCGGCGTCCAGTTGCTGTGATGGTTTCTAAAAGCCTAGTCTCTGTGCCTTACCTGTCTCTCCCGTCAACATAGCACGGGACCAGCACAAGCCCTTGAGCCATCTTAGAACAAGGTCAAAGGACTCAGCAAAGGCCACACTGCTGTTGGGAGAGGGAGGGGACAGGGACACAGACGGTCTCGTCTCTGTAGCTGCAGAGCCTGGCTCCCGACCACTCCCTACACCTGGGGGAGGCCAGGGGAGGATTGTGACCTCTGAGCTTTTTCTTTTTTTGAGGTGCTGGGGATGGAACCAGGGCCTCACACATGCTAGGCAACTGCTCTACCACCGAGCCCCAGCCCCAGCCCTCTCTCTTTTATTTTGAGACAAGGTCTCACCGCGTTGCTGAGGCTGACCTTGAACTTGCGATCCCCCTGCCTCAGCCTCCTGAGGCACTGGGACTGCAGGCATGTGCCACCAAGCTGGTACTAATATGATACGACAAGCATCTGAGGAAGAAGGGAGAACACAGAAAGTGACAGAAGAGGCTCATGGGGGTGACCAGGACTCCTCGGGAGGGTTGGGCAGGTACAGAAATCAGAGCGCCCGTGGAGGACGCAGGAGGTGGCTGCTGAGAGCTGCTGCCAGGGGGTCAGGAACCAGACGCCTCTGAGGGTCCCAGGCAGCGCAGCTCAGTGGCAGAGCGCTTGTCTAGCAGTTGGCAGGCCCTGAGCTCAGTCTTTGGCCCTGAAAAAGAAAAAATGAGGGCCTTTTGGGAGCCACAAGTAAATTAAAAAATTCATTCAAATACTTTTGATGAAAGGAGTAGATCACTGGGAACAGACTGCGCTATGGGGCCCCTTGGCTCTTACTTGGGTTACTCTGGAATGATCTTCTGGTTCTTTCTTTTCTTTTCTTTTCTTTTTTTTTGGTACTGGGGATTGAACTCAGGGGCACTCGACCACTGAGCCACGTCCCCAGCCCTATTTTGTGTTTTATGTAGAGACAGGGTCTCACTGAGTTGCTTAGCACCTTGCCGTTGCTGAGGCTGGCTTTGAACTCGCGATTCTCCTGTCTCAGCCTCCCTAAGTGCTGGGATTACAGGCGTGCGCCACCGCGCCGGGCTGATCTTCTGGTTCTGTTCATCTCTTTTCACGCCCCACCACCACCAAGAATTTAAAACACCACTAGCCGTGCCCTGCTGACCGTCCTGGGACTTCCTTTGGAGTTCATCAATCGCGAATAAACAGATAAAGGATCTGACGTAGACTCACCCTCCTACGTCCACTGCATGTAAAGCCTCAAGCTAAAACGTAGCTCTGGAAGGGGGACCAGACTGGGGGCCTGCAATATCAAGGTGGCCATCTTTGGGAGAGGGAGGATTAACAGTGGTTTTGTTTTCTTCATCAAAATCATCTTTAGTGGGGCTGGGATTGTGGCTCAGTGGTAGAGCGCTTGCCTCGCATGCGTGAGGCACTGGGTTTCATCTTTAGTACCACATAAAAATAAATAAGTAAAATAAAGATACTGTGTCCATCTACAACCAAAAAATTTTTTTAAAATTCATCTATAGTTTTTTTTTCCCTTTTTTTTTGTACTGGGGATTGAACCCACAGGCACTTAACCACTGACAGGGCCTCCCTAAGTTGCTTAGGGCCTTGCTAAATTGCTGAGGCTGGCTTTGAACTCAGGAGCCTCCTGCTTCAGCCCCCTGAGCTGCTGGTCACGGGCGTGTGCCAGCCCAGCCATCTCTAGCTTTCCACAGTATCTCCAGTAAGCATGAATTACTTTTGTAACAAGAAGGCGACCACTCTGGTGGAGGTGACAGGTGGTTCTGTAGGTCTCATTGTGAGTAACGACACTGGCCCAATGGCGGGTGTCAATACATGCCTGGGTTCCAGCCCCAGGAGTGAAGGGAGGAAGAAGGCCTTCCTGAGAAGGGCCTCCCTTCTTTATCTGTTTATCTGTTACCCTCAGTGCCACAGTCCTTCGTCAGGACGCCAGCTGTGGACAAGGGACTGAGTCCCTCCACAGGGTCTGTGACAGCCACAGCCGGCTCCTGCGTACACGGTGGAAATGTCCTGGTCTGGGCGGTTTCCAGGTGCCCCTAGGGTGCAGCAAGCCATGGAGGACAAAGCAGGAGAGGCAGCTGGCTTCCGCTCCTCCACGGAGCCTCCCTGTCACCTGGCTGGTCCCTCAGGGCAGAGCACAGGGTCCTGGGCCTCAGCTCCAGCTGACTCGTTGCCTCTTGTCTTTCCGGCTGCCTCAGCTCCTGCTCAAGGTCAAGGAACAAACAGATAAACCCCTTCCCTGGAGCCGCTGCGGAGCGGATGCCTCCAGCTAGAATCCAATTCTGAGTCAGGGCCAGGGCTCTCTCTTTCCTGTGAATGTGAGGACAGGAAGGAAATTTTTGCGGCTATAAAATGAGTAAAAATGTTTTGCAGGCAGAAAAGAGGCCAAGCAGTTGGCTTGAGTCTAAGGCACAAATACCAAATGGGAATGGTCAAATGTGCGGAGGGAGGGTCTCCGGTGGGAGAATATTCCGGTAGCCATAACAATATTTTCTTTCTCCCGGGGGCCGACAGGGTATTGGACACGGTGTGGAGAATGTGGAATCACTCCCGGGCCCGTAGGGAGAAGATGATGTGGGGACCTAGGTGGAGTCCAGGTAGGGATGAGCAGGGACTTGAGGACTCAGGACTTTTCTGGGCTTTTTGCCAAGATGGTCCAGCAGCTGCAGCCAGGACCGTGGCTTTGGAGACACAGTATGGACAGCATGAACTTGGTAGATCTCCCATCTCAGGTAGATGAACCTGGAGCCCAGAGGAGTCACATGGGCTGGCCTGGGCAGGGTCCCACAGGCAAGAAGGACAGTGAAATGATGTCACCAGAGGGTAATGGGAGCCATCAGAGGTGGAGGCAGCGGACACAGCGGCTGCCCAAGAAGGTTGCTGCACAGTGGTCACCAAGTAAGGGGCAGTGGTGACGGACAGGAGCACTGGGGAGGGGGAGGCGGTGAAGATAACAACCAAGGCCCCAAGAGAAAGGAGGGATGGCGGAGGTTGTGGGTGAGCACCCGTCTGCAATCTCGTGAGCACGGCTGAGCTCGGCACAAGCCCACGGCAGGGCACCAAGAATACAGCCCGACCTGCAAGGGTGGATCACAGTTCAAAGGTCAGAGCAGGACCAGCTGGAGGGCCAGGACTGCCCCTTCCACACCCCCGGTGCCCAGGTGCCAGGCCCCACGGCGAGCAGGTGGTCCCAGCCTCACGGCCTGACCCTGCCAGCCACTCCGGCCTCAGGTTGGCCTCTCTTGACACTCTGGTGAGTCCCTCTCTCCAAAGCTACACCCAGAAGTGTCGTGATGCTCCCGAGAGGCCTCTAGAGCCGCTGGCCTTGCCTTCCGTGTGGACCTGGAGGCCTCTTGCCCATCGGCCCATCAGCTCAAGTGCCCCCCCAGGTAGCTCTCCCTACCCCCAACTGGGACACGTGTGCCTCTCCTGCCGTGAGGGAACATTCCTCAGATGGACGCAGGGGACACGGTGAGCATTTGGGCGGGTGGGCAGGTGGCCCGTCCGGTGGGGAGATGCGTGAGTAGAGGAGCCCCTGGCGGATGCGGAGCGCTCTGATGACCAGCGAGGTGGACGGAGAGGTGCCACTGGAAGGGCAGATGGCTGAGCGGGCCGGGGGAAGGGCAGGTCCAGGGGGACACACAGCTGAGGGGGGGTGGAGCAGGCGGGTGGCGGGTGGATGGGCAGAGGGGAGGCTGGCAGAGGGGAGGGGTGGACGGCAAGTTGGTCAGGCGCGTGGAAGCCTGTGGAAGGCAGAGGTGGACAGGTGGACGGGCCTCTGCCTCCTGCCCCCTCCCTGTGGCCCCTCAGGTCCCACAGAGCACCCCTCTCCCTGCTTGGGGTGACCTGCAAGGGCACCGCAGTCAGCAGGACCCTTCCTTCTGCCCTCATCTCTGCCTCTTCCCCTGCACTGGGTGTTTGGCCTACTGGTCTGACTGTGGAAGCTCCTTTCTTGTTTTCTGTTCCCTCCTCCTTTTTCTCCTCCTCCTCCTCCTCCAGTCCTTCCAGCAAAGAGCTGGGGACCCAGATGGGCTGGGCCAGGCTGAAAGCAGCACAGGCTCCCCAGCCCTGTTGCCTTGGGCCCCTGCAGGCCCCAGGCAGCCCGGGGCCCTGCTGCTTGCTGCCCACCCCGCCCGCCCGCAGCTCCGATTTCCAGCTCAGGTTTGATCGGCTGCCAGCATCTCCCAAATGTCAGTAGCAGTGTTAGCATCTTTAAGAGAGCGCCCCAGGCCATCTTTAAGCAGGAGGCTGGGGCCCCATGCTGATGAGGGAGCCGGCTCCAGCCCACAGCTCTGCCTCCTGGCCAGGCTCTGGGAGCCCAGCCTGGACAGAGCCTGGATGCGAGGACTTGAGCTCTGTCCCCACCACGGGTGCCCCAGCAGAGAGTTGAGGTCTCACTGCTGGATCCCAGAGCCCCGCACAGGCCTGAGCCAGCAGAGTGGTTAACTGTTCACAGAATGAATGCAGGACCCTCCAAAGCTGCCTCGAGAGGCAAATGCTCGCAGGCGCCTTCTCCGCTCCCTCACCTTGAGGGGCAGACGCCCAGGTGGCCGGACATGGCAAAGCTCCAAACTTTGGAGTCAGACCCAAGAACCTGGGCTCTGTGACCTTTGGAAAACTGCTGGCCCTCTCTGGGCCTCAGCTTCTCCATCAGTGCAATGGGCATGAGGATAGGATACCAGCATGGGGAGCTTTCAGAAACCTTGTGCTGAAGAGGGGCGCCTGCTGCCACCCGACACCCAAGGGGAACTTGAAAGGCGGCCATCCTCTCCCCAGGACAGCCCCCCTCATGCCCCGGCTCCCGAGCCCCCTGCACATTTCACTGATGAGAAATCTGAAGGGCTGTCTGTCACCTTTTCTGAAGCCCAGGAAGGGCAGGGGTGATCACCCCCACTTCTCAGTTGTCCAGTGTGGCCCAGAAGGTCAGAGGCAGGGGCCGAGGCCGTCAGTTCCTGCCCAGCGCGCACCCTGATGGAGCTGAGTCCCGGAGCTGGCGGGCCTGGGCCCACAGCACGGCAGCCTCCAGCCAAGGGAGATCCCTCACGATCCATTGCTTCCCTCTGGAGGGCACTTGGTCTTTTTCCATATTTTGGGACTGAAAGACCTGGGTAGGAAGGTGGAGTGACTTAAAAGAGAGAAGGAGAAAGAGTAGCCAGGGTCCCACCCAAGGGCAGGTGGGCTGGGAAGAGGGGCAGCCTGAACCTCCTGCCCAGGAGTCACAGCCTCAGTGGGTCCGCTGGGAACCAGCGTGCCAAGCTGGGGGTGGAGGTGGTGCGCTCCCCTGGAGAACAGGGGCAGCAGCCAGCGCACAGGAGCAGGTGTCACAGACCCAAGAAGTGCACGGCAAGGCTCGGATGGTTGTGGAAGAAAATGAAAATGGATGGGTGGATGGTGGGTGGTAGGTGGGTGGACGGAACCTTGGTAGATGATAATGCCCAAGTGGGTGACGGCTGGCTGCAGGGGTCGGTGAGTGGGTGGGGCTGTGTGCATGGCAGGGTGGGTGCGTGGCTGGGTGGGTGGATGGCGGGGTGGGTGCGTGGCTGGGTGGGTGGATGGCAGGGTAGGTGCGTGGCGGGGTGGGTGCATGGCGGGGTGGGTGCATGGCGGGGTGGGTGGACATGTAAATGGGAAGATGATGAGCCAGCGGGGTCATGGACGGGTGGCTAGGCGAGTGGGTAGTAGATGGTGGCTGGATATACAGAAGGGGAGATAACGTGAGCAGGCGAGTGCGCACAGGGCAGATGGATGGGTGGGGGGTGGCCGGGTGGATGAGTGGGAGGTGGAGGCGGCCCAGCCGCAGCAAGGAGCCCAAATTTCGCCTTTCCCCAGTTGTGTGCTAATGCCCCGTGGGACTGGGAAGAGGTCGTGTGCCCTTCTTGGGCTTCAACTTCCTTATGTGACCCCCGCATTGCACAGGGATGTCTGTAAAGACCCCTCCACTGAGTGCTCCCCACGAGGGCCTCACTGACCCTATTGACAGGACCCTCTATCCACCATGCATCTGTCCCCTGATGTCTCTCCTCTTTCTTGTGCCCACAGGGATCTTCTGTGTGGTTTCCATAAATATTTTCTAACGGGCTGGGGTGGTGGCTCAGTGGTGGAGCGCTTGCCTAGCATGCGCGAGGCCTGGGTTCAATTCTCAGCACCACATAAAAAAAATAAAGGCATTGTGTGTCCATCTACAACTAAAAATAAAAATAAAGATAAATTCTAACAGAGGTCCAGAGAATTCTGCTCACAGCAAAACCCAACCCAGGAAACATCCATGCCCAAGCCTGGCCCAGCCTGCCGGATACGGGACAGGGTTCCTGATCCCAACTCCGGCACGCCTGGGACCCACAGCAAGTCACCATGCCCATGCCCGCCCCCAGCCTCGCCTGCCCGCAAGGATAGCAGCAGCAAGCCCTGCCCATGCTAGGACATCCTGGGTAGAAGCACAGTTGACGTTCAGCCCACGTGGGGCAGTGGAGGGAGGCACCACTGTCCCTGCCATTCTCTCCAGTGGGAACCTGACAGCCATCACTTGCCCTAGAGTAAGGGTCCCTTGCCTTTCTGGCAGCCTGGGCACACAGAATAGGGAAGGCGCTGGGGAGTCAGGAACCCCAGGGGACAGGAAGGCTTGCAGGGGCCACCGCAGCCAGCTGTGTGTGGTCACCTTGTGACCAGGGGCTATTACTTGCATCACATTCTGTAACCCAGGGCTGGTGCCCACCTCGCCAGCCTGGTGACCCTAGCAAGCCACTTCACCTCTTGGAGTCCTCACCCGCACAAGCAGCCTCGGCATCACCTGCTTCCCTACTGCCCCTGGGTGGACCCCAGAAGGGGCGGGTGGCTCCCTTTCGCAGCTGGAGCTGCAAACAGAACCTTCTCTGTAAGTCCAGAGAGGTTCTGGAGCCCACGTGGGTTCTGAGCCAGGATGAGCACAGACCTGGGTGGCCTCTCCTGCCAGCCCTCAGTCTCCGTCAATCAGGGGCTCACTCAGGCTGCCCAACACCTGGTTGGCTCCAGGGCACCCCGGACAGTGCTGGGCCTGCAGCCTCTCTGGACGAGCTTGGGCTGGGCCCCTGTGAAGAGGGTGGAGACCCAGGAGCCCGGGGACAGCAGCCAGGCAAAGCCCCCCCCCAGCCCGGCAGCCCTTTCTCTGCTTCCTAACTGCCTCAGACTCTGGTACAACGGCACCTCCGCCATCTGCTGTCCCTCCCTCTGGTCCCTCCCCCACTCTGTGGGCGCGGCTGTGACTCCAGGGCTGGTTCCTCTGGTAAACAGGCGGCTGGCAGTCCCGGGGGCCAGTGGGTGATAGGCGTGGTGCTGGCACCCACCCCAGGGTGGCCAGCTGGGGAGAAGCCCAGGGTGGGGGTACCAGGTACCAGGAAAGGCTCCACGCTGGAGGGAGCTTTGGGGAGCCCTAGTCCCCTGCCCAGCGCCTCCAGCTGCTGGCTCCACACCCGGCTTCTGCCATTTGGGGAATCTGAGTCAGCACCTGGTGGGGGAGCTGCATGGATCCCACCCACCCCCTGCCTCCCAGGCCGAGTGCTCGGTGCCCTGGGGTCTGCGCTTCCCCACCAGAGAAACCGAGGCCAGAGAAGGACGCTGGAGCGCGGGCAGCGGACCAGGACCAGGACTCGTCTCCAACCCCGTTGCCTCCTAGTGGCAGTTGGGGAGGAGGGGGCCACAGGCACCGAGCCCCTGCGCCCTGAAACTGTCAGCAAGCTCCCCGCCTTGGTTTTCCCATCTGGGCAGTGGGGAGGTCACGACTGCGGGCAGAGGTCGTCCTGGGAATCGCGGAGCGCGCGGACTGACTCCGGGTCGCCTGGGCCGCGGCGGGGGCGGCCCTGGGGGGCGGCGGCAGGAGTCCGTGCGGTCGCCCGGGCTTCCCGGCAGCCCCGCGGCTCCTCCCCCGCTCCCGCCTCCCGCCTGCCAGCTCCTGCCGCAGCCCCGGACCCCAGCTGCGGGCTTTTACGGCACGGACCGGCGGCTCAGCCTCCCCGGCGCCGCCCGCCTCCCCTCCCGCCCCTCCCCCTCCGCAGCCTCTCCCCCGCCCCCAGCCTCTCCCCTCCCGGCCTCCTCCCTCCGCCTCCCCTCCTCTGCCTGCCTCCCTCCCTCCCTCTCTCCGGGGGAAGAAAGGTCACCGTGCAGCTGATTACTCAGAGCTCAGTTGCTGTAGCAACCGGCGGGGGAAGTGGGACAGGCTGGCTTTGAGGACGCGCGAGGTCGGCCGCGGGCGGCTGGAGCCGGCGCGGGCCGCGGTGCGCGCGAGGGAGGCGGCGGGGCGCGGGCTGCGCGCCGGGCGGCTCGGGGCGGCTGCGTGGGGAGCCTCGCCGCCGGCGCCCCCGGGTCCCCGAGCCCAGGCCCGCGCCCGCGGCCGCCCCGGGGGCGCACGCAGCCCTCGCGCGCGCGGGACAGGACCCGGGAAGCCCCGGCGCTCGCCCCCGCCCCGCCCTTGTCGCCGCCCTGGGACCCCAGAGGGCTGGCCAGCGGCTCCCGCACACACCACCGGCCCGCCGCCCGGGGCCCGCCCATGGGATTTGGAAAAGGGGAAGCCAGGCCCGCCTGGCCACCACGAGGTTCCTGGGGACAGAGGGTTCCCGTCCCAGCCGCAGCCCGGGAGCAAGGGCCGGCTGAGAGGGGGTCCGGCCGGGCGGAACGTGAGGGTCCGGATCACTCGGGGAACACGGCCCTCTGCAAAAAAGTGAAACGGGAAGTGCTGCCTGGTGGTTAGAGCTCTTGCCCAGCGTGTGCGAGACCCTGGGCTCCACCCAGCACAGCAAAAAAAAGTGAAAAGATACATTTGCCGGGTCACCAGCCCCGCCCCAGGCCTTCACCTCAAGGAAAGGAAGGGGCTTCCCAGGCGCTGGAGTGGAAGCTTTCCCAGCGGCTGTATTTGCAGATGGCAGAAATTGGAAAAGGCCCACCGTGCGCCCACGGGCGAGTGCATGACCAGGCTGTTAGGTGCATGGGACTCGGGTCTCAGCAACAGGGGCAGGAACACCACCCAGGCACCAGCTCGGTGGAGGGACCCAAGTGACAAGCTGAGAGAGAAGCTGGCAGCCAAGAGGACGGCCTGTGTGCTCCGTCTAGAGAAAACTCCAGAAAAGGCAGCCTGCCTGTAGGAGCAGAAGGCCAAGGCCCCGCGTGGGCCTGGGGACGCAGGGGGCTGGGATGGGAGCTTGCTGCCGGGCGGCGTCCATGGTTTTCCTGGCGGCGATGGTTTTACGGTACAAACATGCCAGGCCTCACCCAGTGGGGTAATGTCAACACACGCAGCTACTACTGTGTGTCCAGGGCACCTCCGTGGATGGCAGGGCGATCCCACTTCACCACCCTGACTAAATGACGTGGGCGGGTCGTCTCACTTCTCCAAGCTCATTTTTGAAACCTGCATAAGGAGAGAAGGAACCCCATTGGCTGGTTCAGGATTCACCAGCCTGATGTTGGTAAGTCGCTGGGCTCCCTCCGCGGCAGAGAAGAACAGCACTGGTGGGCCCACCTGTCCGTCCGGGAGCTATTACATGTGCCCTACTTTATGTTGTCCACCACTAACTAGTGCCTTCAAAATGAGAAGGGGAACCCCTGCTGCACACCAGGTCCAGCCCTTCCTGAGCTGACAAGGGAGAAACAAGCACTAATTCCATCCTCAGGGGTCTACACCTTGATACTTCTAACAAGGAGAAGAGTGGTCCAGGCATGTGCAAAGGCCCTGTGGCTGATGGGCGTGCAGGACATCCCAGAATCCACAAGAAGGGTTTGTGACTGGAATGGAGGCAAGTGGGGTCCAAACAGGCCCCATCATATGACATCTTCTGGGCCCAGCAGAGGAATTAATGCAGAGCCCCGTGAGGCTGCCAAGCCCTTGGATGTGGTTTGTAGGAGTCTGCCTCAGTGATTCCACCTGTCTGTGCATCTGAGCGCCCCACTCACTGCTGCTTACGTCCTCTCCATTCCCCATCTGGCAAACGGGGGTGGGCGGGCATAACCCCTTCGCAGGCCCTGGTACAGAGCTGGGCGAGGGGACCCAGGTTGCACCAGTGCCTTTCTTGTGTTAGCTGCGTGGTTTCTTCGTGTTCAGGCTCCCGGTAGCCGGAGGCCCCCCCAGCTGTGGGCTCCTGCAGCCCTGTCCTTGCAGCTTCTGTACCTGGCACGAACGTGGCCCCAAGAAGCATCTGCGGAGGTGAACTTAGCGGCCCGCGAAGGAGGCAGGGTTCACTGAGACTCCCACCCACAGCTGCCCCTCAGGCTTTCTCAATCTGAGAGCCAACAAGGGGCCCTTTCTTGGTTTTCTGGGCTGCGGCTCTTTGTGCCCGTCCGTGGTGACCTGCAGGACCAGCCAGGCTCACACCCGGCTCGCTGGGCAGGAGGCCTTGCCGGGGAGCCTGCCCGTGTCTGTGCAGCCCCATCCCCCGCAGAACCTCCGTGCTGGGACGAGTGGACCTTAGAGATTCCCACAGGCCAGGCCCAGAGGCTCTTGCCGAGAGAGTGGACGCGAGTGGCCACCCAACCGAGGGGGCCAGAGCCTGCCTTGGACTCACAGGCTGGCACTTCCTGGTGGCCTGGGCCAGGCTGCAGAACCGGCCCATTTCTTTCCTGCAGGGTTTGGCGCTCACGCGGGAGCTTCCCAGGTTTGTGCTCACCAACAGCAGCATTTGTGGGGACAGAGGGCCCCTGGCCATCCTGCCCAAGACTGCCTTCCAAGCTCCCCTCACAAGCAGGGTGGAGCGGTGGGAGTGAAGCTAGGGCAGGAGGGAGCCTGAAGTCACCATCCTGACCTCTGACCCCCCTGAGCAGCCAGGAGTCCACAGGAGTCAGTTGTCAGGGGAGGGGACAGACAAGGCTCTCGCAGGAAAGGAGGTCTAGCCTGAGACCCACAGTTTGAGTACGGGTCAGCAGAGGTACTCCTGGCAAAGGTCTCAGGGCACGTGCAAAGGCCCAGGGGTGAGAATAAAGCAGGGCTCCGCAGAACAGTTCAGAGGCAGAGAGCGAGGCGGGGCCGGCGAGGAGCGAGGGGCGGAGCCAGCGAGGGGAGGCACTGAGGTGGGTCGGCGAGGGGCGGGGCCGGCAGGGGCGGGTCCGCGAGGGGAGCCCACTGAGGCGGGGGCCGGCGAGGGGCGGCCGTTCTGGGCTTAAGGTCGAGTTATTTTCAATGTCCCGCTCAGGGTAATGGAAACCCATGGAAGATTTGGGGCAGGGGAAAGGGCACATTCAAAGCACCTTCTAGAAAGATCCCTGTGACTGTCCTGAGGGAAGCAGGGAGGCGGTGGAGGTGGCTGCTGCAGATGTTGGGAGATAACGGGGAGCTGGCCTGGGATGGCTAAGCGTGGGGAGCACACTGATAGGACTCAGAAGGGGTTTGACTAGAGCTGGGGCGCAGGGAGGCGTGGAAGGAGGGCGGGCAACAGGGCGGGTAGGGATCTGGGTCAGGCCTGGAGGAGGGGCTGTCCTTAGCCCGGGCACCCCCACAGCTTGCCTGGCTGCCTTGCAGTCCAGCCCTGACCCTGCAGCTGCCCTTCTGGGCCCTAAGGGGTCTGTCCTGCCTGGAAACGCAGGGTCCCTGATGGGCAGAGGGCCCTATGGGTAAGCAGAGGCAGCCCTGGGGGCCAAGTCCCAGGACCTGGGGGACACCAGCAGCCAGCACAGCATCAAAGCCTGGCCTGGCTCTCCCCGCCCAGATGAGTCACCCCTCCAGGCAGGGACTGGCGCCCAGCCACGACAGAGTCACTCTGCCTGGGCCCCCATCTCACTCCTGAACTTTCTCCCTCTTTGATAGATGGAGGCAGGGGACAGACCCCACCAGAGGCCCAGGCAGCTGAGCAAACACTGGCAGGGCCCCCATGGAGCACAGGAGCATGGGGACAGGATGGGTGGCCATGGTCAGAGCCCCAGGTCCCGGGAGCCTGCCGTTCCTCTTGCCTGACACCAGGCCCCCGGCTCCTCTCTGTCCCTTGGCTCCAAGAGCTGAAAAGAGAAGCTCCCAAAAGACAGGATCCACTGTGACCCTGTCCTGCACCCCACCATAACACATCCTATTGGCTCTGCCGCCAGGTCTGCCTCTTCTGCCTCCCGAGGGCCACCCAGTGTAGCCTCACCATCTCCTCAGGGCCCCAGCCTCCATGTCCCCTTCACCCTCTCTTCAGCGCGGCACCAGGGAGGCCCCTCAGCTTCCCTGAGCACCGGGAGGGCTTCTCCCTACACCCACCCCCTGGGGAGACCTGCCCAGGCCACGGTCTTCCCTGTTGTCACTGGAGCACTGGTTAAGCCTGGATGACCCAGGTTGTCCTTGGGGAGCTCCCGGGCCTGGCGCTTGCTCACCTGTGCTCTTTTCTTTTTGGTACCGGGGTTGAACTCAGGGGCACTCGACCACTGAGCCGCATCCCCAGCCCTATTTTGTGTTTTATGTAGAGACAGGGTCTCACTGAGTTGCTTAGCACCTCGCTGTGGCTGAGACTGGCTTTGAACTTGTGATCCTCCTGCCTCAGCCTCCCAAAATGCTGGTATTACAGGCGTGCGCCACTGCATCCGGCCTCACCTGTGTTCTGTAGCCCACACGGAGGCGGAGGGATGGAGCAAACTGACTGGCCGCTGCTGCATCAGAGGTGAGACGGTCCCCAACCACCAACCAGCACGTGCAGGCAACTGTGTGCTCGTGCGTGCAGCTGTGTAAGGCGGTCAAGGCTGCGCGCGTGCCCACAGGCGCTTGTTGGGCAGCGAGCAGGTGCATGCGTCCGCGTGTGCATGTGCGTGTGCTGCGTGTAGGCACAGGGTGCTGGTGTCCTCTGGGGCGGGGGAGGAAGCCAGGGAACACCCTGGGGATGAAGACAACGTCGCCCACCATCGAGGGGTGCCAGTGCTCCACCCTGGAGGTCAAAGTACCAGCCCCAGCCCTTCCCTACGGTGTGACCTGCCCCCCCACCGTGTGCCTTGGGGGACCAGGTGGCAAATCCATGGGTAAAGGGGGCTCCTGAGCCCCCACTGGGAAAATGCAGGCTCGGCCGCATCCCCTTGATCCAAGTCTGCACGACTAGACCTCCGTGCCCTGGGGACCTGGCCTCCTAGCCTGTTTCCCCACCTGCTAGACGGGCAGAAGAGCGGACAGCCACACGCTGAGGTCGTGAGGGTCTGCGGGCTGGGGCTGGAGCAAGGCCAGGGTGGACCTGGCACAGAGTAGGGGCTTCCTGGGTGCTGAGGCTGCCAAAGCAGAGAAAGTGTCTGCAGTCAAGGTCAGGCTGGGCGTGGGACTGGGGACGCTTGCCCAGCACAAACGAGGCAAGAGGAAGAGAGGTCGTGAAGCCCAGGGTCTTTCTTCTCAGGTCTCAGCCTCTCCAGAGGCAGGGACCTGGCGGACTCCCATCCCCACAGCCTGCTCCTCCATCCAAGCATCCCGAGCGAGGGGCGATGCAGGCTAGGAACTCCTGTATGAATGAACAAGAAGCCCAGAGATATGGCTCTGTCTGACCAAGGTCACACAGCAGGTCTGGGCAAAGGGAAGGCAGTTGCTGGTGTCTGCCACCCAGCGGGACCCAGATCAGCAGGAAAGGAGAGGAAGGAGCTACTTGGTCTGGAGTGGGACAGGTTGCCAGCACCTCCAAGAAAATGGTGGAATCTCCATTCATTAGATAATTACTCACAGAGGGCTTGTGTGAGCCAGGCTGGGTGCTCAGCATTTGAGGCTAGATGGACACCGTCCTGAGGCTTGGGGGGACACGGAGCCCGCCTGCCAATAGACAGGGAGCCCAGGGGGCAGCGGGTAGGATTCCAGGACGGGCCAAGCAGGCCCTCCCCACCGTGCTCACTGTTGCTGGACAAACCACTCAGTGCTCTGGGCCTGAACGTGCTCATCGGTAAACGGGCAGGCGAGCCCTTGGCATGAGCCTGACACAGGAAAAATGCTGGACGGAGGAGCTGGGTTGCTGTCTCATCCATCACAAGCACGTTTGCTGGTTTCCATGGTAAATGCTGCAGGATGGAGGTGGGAAGGGTGACAGATGGGGGGACATCCAGAGGGGAGTGAGCAAGACATCCCAGGCTGCTGCGCTTTGAAGGGTCCCCCAGGGTCACATGCTGGAAACTCAGTCCCCAGTGCAGCTGTGCTGAGAGGCACCTCCAGGAGGTGATCAGGTCACACAGGCCCCGACCTCAAGAACGGATTAGGATCTTTAAGCCAGAGTGGGTTGTTATCCAGGGAGTGAGGTGGGGTTTTT
>PVHX01030142.1:0-16153 GCA_004024805.1 Geosciurus inauris | reverse complement strand
AAAAGACCGACAAACTTTTTAGAGTTTACATGCTTCTGAGTTAATTAATCCTCTATCCCACACGTTTCCTGGATTCTTCAACAATATGTTTGATGAATCAATTTAATTACATGAATGGGATTATGTGTGCATGGATATGTTTTATAATGTCACTACTACAAATCCAAGGAAAAGGTGACTTCACATTTTCACTTCAGAAATGAAAATAATTTTAATCATACACATAACCTGAATCTATGGGCCTTGTTTTGTTCATTTGATTATTAATGTCAAAAATAGATATTAAAATCAAGTTACCATAATATCTCAATTTAACCTTAATGAAGATTCAGGTGCACATATATTACTTCTGCATTCCACAAAAATGTCACAAGAAGCAAATATTTAAGTTGCTGGGATTAAATTCCAACAACCTCAGGAAAGTTGTAGGAGTTCTGTGCCTCAGTTTCTCCTTTAATTAGTGCTGGGTGATCCTGTGTGTGATCATATAAATCAACCCCTTATGCTAAGGTATTGGAATGATTTCTAAATAAACACAAACCAGAAGGCTTAAATTGCAGTAAGTGAAAGTAAATGTGGTAATGTTAAGAAAAGAATAAATTAATAAAATAGGGATTCTTTGTGGGCTTTAAAAAAAAAACTGGGAGAGTGTTTTGTGATGTCACTCCTGCCTAGAGTGAGTCAGTCTAAATACACATAAATAATCAATCATAATTAATTATTGTGCAATTATACAATTGAATTCACAGCTCTACCAGTAACTGTTCACCAAAACTCTTTGGAAACTCCTGATGTGAATTTAAAATTTAAGCGGGGCACAGTGGTGCACACCTGTAATCCCAGCAGCTCGGGAAGCTGAGACAAGAGGATTACAAGTTCAAGGCCAGTCTCAGCAACTTAACAGGGCCCAAAGCTATTTAACAAGACTCTGTCTCAAAATAAAATATAAAAAGGGCTGGGGATGTGGCTCAGTGGTAAAGTGCCCCAGGGTTAAATGCGCAGTATCCCCAAAAAATTAAGAATAAAATTTAACTCTCATTCAAAGCAACCCTAGAACAAATAGTTAAATAGTGAATACAGGACAGAAGACATCCCTGCAGCATGTTACCCAAGCAGGAAGGAACTGAAGTTTTCCCTCAACGCTTTTTTTCCCCTGTTGCTTTATAAACACGATGCATGCCTGTTTCCATAAACAAGAAAGTACATACCCCAAAGCCCATCTTGCCCCTTAATACAAAATGCCTAAGAAAATACAGATAATGTGAAATTGTCCTTATCACCAGATGGACCAGAGACAAGAGCTGATCATTCTGCCCTGCACAAATGCCTACACAAGCCCTCTCAACTGCCTCTGTGACAGCCCACACAGTTAAATATAGTGCACTGTGCACCTGCGATCCTTGGAGAAGAAGTGAAGACTTTAGGTCCAGTGGGGGCAACCCATGTTTCCTCTTGTCATCAGGACAGGTGGCCAGCAAATAACAGCTATGGTTTGGCTATTTTGCATCAGAAATTTTTCAGGACATATTTAGTAAAAGAATAAGGGGGGTGTTTATGAGAGCCCAAAGGCAAACTGAACACATTGGGGCCCATTGAAGTCAGTTGCACATTCTTGTGTTGCCATCAGCAAGAAGGGGAAAAGCTTAGCCTTGCCCAAAACGTGGTGACAAATGTTTGTGCTCCAGCAGAGGTTTCTTTGAAATTCTCTGACTCTCTTTGTCGCCCTGACCCAGCAATGACATGAACTCCATAGAACACAGAGGCAACTGGAGAGAATGGTGGTGTGCACGGACACAATGCCTCTTCTACTTCAGTGCAAGAGTCCCAGATACAATTCATTTGACTTCTTTTTTTTTACACTGAATTCACATACACACATGTTACAAAAATAAGAGTTTACAATCAGGTCCATGCAATTAGAAATATTCATGTGCCATTCCATGAGGCCCCCACTGAGAAGATAAGTGGTCAATTAGCCCCTGGATTTTGCACCAAGACAAAACCAATCATTGGCAATATATTGACATACAGAAATCCCTGGAGAGCTTTCTGTATCTCCAGATATAGATATATAAACTATGCAATGTAATTTGGTTCTAATATTTTCTTAAAGTTCACGAGCTAGAGGGGAACTGCATCTTGATGATCAAAACGATCTTCGTGAAACATACTTCTGTGTTCATTAGAGAAAGTAGACATGCTATTTTTTAACAAAACTATTTTGCAAGAGCAAAGCCTAACTATTTTGTTTGTTTTTATTTGCAGGCTGCAGAACTATTATGAGTTAAATCTGAATATTTCTTGAATTCAGATAATCACTAGAGGCTGTACTGAGTTTGTGATTGGCCAGTCCTCCCCCATTGTCACAGTAACCTATCTGAGGCTCCCCTTGGCTAGTTCCTGGTGATCCACTGACACACTCATATGCCTGCTATTCTAAAGATTTGCTTTCCTTAAGCCAATCTGCAGGAAGCAGGCTTAGGGCAGCCTGTATTCCCAGTTCATTTTCAGTGCATAGTAGGCCATTCATGGACAAATGGCTGCCCTGGCCTGAGCAATGTCTGCTGTCTTTATGCTCCACTAAACTGTTTGACTTCCACACAAAGACTTCTTCTCAGGGACACTGTTTGGGTCATTATAGAATGGGGTTGTCAGAGGGCTTTGTAATCGTAACCATAAACAAATTACTTCAGGAAACAGGCCAGAGCCACCAGCCACAATCAAAGAGATTGGTCAAAACTGCTCCTGATTACTGTATATCAGATTCCTTATTAAATAGGAAAAAAAGAAACTGTAGGTGAAGTGATTGACATTTTTAACAGAGCCTTAATGTCTAAAGAAAAAGGCAGGCTGAAGTACAGATGTTACCCTCACTTAAGACGTTTTCTTTCAGATGACAAATTAAGACAAAGGTCTTTCTTTTATGAAGAGTTCAATGAAAGTTCTGGTTAACAGTAGTCAATTCCCCGTTCAAGTTTCAATTTATTTGATAATTCACTCTATTGCATCTAAAACAGAGAGAGCTGGGCCAGTGCTAAGCAGAACCAGGAGAGTATGACCAGTATGTCGAGTCCGGTGAGGCCTGCGCAAAAATATGGGGGCCCAGTGTCCACCACCTGGGGCCCCTCTGGCACACTTGCCTAGGCAAGTAGAATTGAACTCAACATTTTGGGGCATTTCTGTTTGTTTACCCTTGGCACAATCAGACTTTCTGATGAGAAGTGAAGTGAGGGTGAAGGGAGAGGATTTTTAAAGTTTATTTTTAAAACTGCACAAAAGCTTCTAGAACATCAAATGGTTCTTACAAAACATTTTGATGAGTTAAGTGTAAATGAATCAGAAACATATGGATTACATTTCCCTCCAAATACACAGGGGTCTCAAAATTAAAGAGGGGAAAAGGGCTTCAGGCAACATGCATTTGGGGTTTGAGGGAATCCAAAAGCATTTGAAAAGAGATCTAGAGGAACAGCAGGCCCAGAATGAAGTTGGGTGTGTCTACCTTGGACATTAAGGCATTTTATAGGTTTTTAAAATGTTAGATAGTTAAAGTCCCCTCTTTGAAGCATCTTAGATGTTAGCTGATTTTATATGATTTCTCCCCTTTAAATGCACAAGTGTTCAAGGCAGCTGGCATTGATTATTTTCCTAACAAAAAGGAATGTTTAAAATAAAATAATGGCATAATTTGTTTAGACAAAACAGCCTTCAAGCAGACAAAAAGGCTAACAGTAAGAAAGGTTAATTGTATATATGGGAAAGAGGGGCAGTGGGATGTGGTATCAGGACTATGTATCTTAAGAGTTCAAGTTTCACAAAAGCCTGGAATCTACAACTAGATTATGTACATATGTATTTTATCTGTATATGTGTACACATTTATGTATCTATGCATATGTATGCATGTGTATATACAAGGATGCATATACATAAACACATATACATTATATATACACACAAGTAAACATTATTATTAACTTACTTCCTTGGGTCTCTGAATGGTCAATTTGAATATCAGTAACTGAAGCCACATGCATAGTATATGCCCTAATGCACAGGCACAAGGAACAGTTTAAATTCTTCTTCACATTTTTAAGATTTCTTGTTTTGTTTTGTTTTCATTTGTAGTTTCCTCTGCTTTGTATTATTCTCATGTCTACATGAGTAGGAGACATTTACTACAGACCAAACTGAACCAGGAATTGCTGCAAGTGATTTCACTAAGAATGTGTTTAAAGACTGTAATATTTATTCCAAGATGTTACAGGCACAGAACAATAAAATGCTTAGGTTTTATTTTGAAAACAGCAAGAGAGGAGATAAGAGGTAGATAAACACATGTTCTCCATTGTGAGAATGTAACTATCTTACTTCTGACCTGGAGAATAGTTAACCAATGGAGGGAGGTGCCTGCACTAAGTCAGGGGCAAACATTAGCATGAGGGGGTTTAGGAGACCAGCGACTAGCTTCACTGCCTCTATTTATATACAGTACCATTAAAATGCCAATAGGAAGCAATCGTAATTAATAGACTCCATTTGCTAGCTCACAAATGAGTCAAAAAGTAAAAAAAAAAAAGGAAGGAAGGAAAAGAGTATCTATAGGTCAATGACTCTCAATCTTTTTAATTTCTTTTTTAAAAATACAAATTTTCACGTGTAATGTCCTTTTCATTTTTGTATGTTATGTTGTAATAATCTTCCCGTATTCTCCCCTTAAACTGACCCCCATCATGCAAAATGTTGTCAGCTATTTTTTTTATAAAATTTAGAGTGAATTTAATGTCATTTGATTGGAACACTATTTTCTGAAAATTTCAAGCTTGAGACTCATGGTCAATGAATGGCCAATACTGCAGCTTTTCTCCTAAGGGATTTTAAAGCATCATAAAAACTTAGCAGCTGAAACAACGTCAAAGGTCATCTAGTTCAACATTTATCTAATGCTGGATTCCACTCTACAACATCCCTGTATTAGGGTCAGCCAGCCCTTGCTTAAAAAAAAGACACTTATCTACCTTAAACTCTACCAGGTAACCTCCACTCAGGTAAAAAGTGACCAAACAACTTAAGCCACCCCTCCCCCTCCTTTCTCTACCAAAGCTCAGTCACAGGTAGGGTCAGTGGTCAAGGCAGAGCACAGAGGACTTTGATTTTAAAGGTCTCACCTGACAGTAAATGATACATGGTCATGTACAACCTCTTGCAGAAGAGATGCCAATGAAGTATTGTAAATACAAAAAACCACTACCCAATTAAACACAATAAACTTTTCAATCCAAGGACTCTCATCTGTCATCCACACAGGCAAGGTAGATCTCTAGAAAAAAAATGTTCCCTTTGGCTAAAAGAACCAATTCAGGAGTTTATAATAACTCATCTATAGTGCAGGACAGGAAATGACCTGTTGAACAATGACAAAAGGTTGCAGTAATCAGTAATGTGGTACAATATCATAGGGGCTAGATTTTGATGGAAGATCCCACTTGTGCAACAAGTGAATAAAATGAGTTCTAAATAATGAAAATATCACTCAAGATAGCACTGGACCTGCCTTGCCTCCTGGCAGCCATGAAAGAAAGCCACGTGCCCTGTGCCATGCATTTCAACATCTGATCGATGACCATAGCCCTTTCAAAACAACATCTTTGAAAATGGCTTGTTGTAATTCTAACTAATTCTCTTTTTCATGCTGATCTCATAAATCTCCAGCATGAATCAACCAAGGCACTGATGTTGAAGGGCAAGCTGGGTAAACAGGGCAAGGGATATCTGGTCTTGTCATCTCAAAATTTCATAATCCCTACCACCAGAAGGTTCTTCAGATATGACCTTGGGTACCTTAGAGAAAGGTGGGTAGTGGCCCAACATTCATCCTACTTCAATTTAATGATCAGATTCCAAGGGTCATTTACACAAAAGTCTCCATGATATATATCCCCACTATCTGACCCATGATAGACACAATATAGTTTATGAATGATTTCATTGATTTCATTCCCCTGTTCAGGAGAAACTACACATAGAATTTCACTCATTACAATGTCAGAAGTTCACCCGCCACACAGCCTACAAGGAGACTGACTACTGAAGGCTACACTGTCAGGGTGGTCTGGTACTCAGACCCAAGCTCTGCCTTGTAGGATGAAGCAGTAGTCACACTCAGAGGAAGAATGGTTTTCCCAGCATCCAGGTAGCCACTTATTCATACCTGGCCTATGTGGAGCAAGATTTCAAAACTTGCCTCTGAGGACCCATATCACAGTTGAGTGTTACAATGCCAGCTTCTACCTACCTATGTGATCCTGGGCAAATGACTCAGCTGCTTCTCTAGGCCTCAATTTTTCCACTATAGAAAATGTCAATAAAAATTTGCCTACTATCTCACAGGCTGGCTGTAAAGTTTAACAGAATTTTTATATTGGAAAGTGTACAGATGAATGTCTGGTATGCTGTAGTTGCTCAATTCAGGGGACCAATGTCATATGCCAAATGCATACCAATATGGCAATGCTGAGAGATGTGTACAGTTTCCCAGGAGGCACCAGAGTTCAACATTAGTTATTTGATTCCTTCTGGGAGAAAGCTATTGGAGACCAGTTTCTCAGCCCAAGTTCTCAGGAACAAGTTTATATAAGTAGGAGGTAGAGAGGCCTCCCCCTGCTCTACCTAACTGGAAAGTGGAGCAAGAAGCCTTCAGGGCACAACTGCCTCCCACCTTCACATCTAGACAGGGGTGCCTGAGCCTCTCCAGGTGTGGGGCATTTTGCCCTGGGAAATGAGAACACAGTGAACACAGGAGGGCTGCCCTCAGACCTGGGAGGGCTGACGTCAACTGAAGAGCATAGACTGTTCTGTACAGGCTCCAGGGCAGAACTAGAGCCAAGGGCTGGAAGTTCTCAGAAGGCCTCTTTTCCCACATAACAATGGAATTTGTTTCAGAACTGTCCAAATGGAAAGAAATTAGCTGCCTTGAGAGGCAGTTTTGTTTTTCTGGTTTGAGGACTGGCAGAAGCCGAGTGACTCCAACTCAGCTTGGACTCAACTCAACTCAGTGACTCCACTCAGGTGGGGAAAAAGGAAGAGGCTGACCTAGTTGTGATCTCCCTTAAGGACCATTGGATGGTCTGGGATTTTCCACCATTGCTGTGACATGACTCAGGAGCCACTACTGCGGAGAACCGATATGGGCTTGTCTTCTTCTCTCTACCATCACACACTGCATGAGAATTAAGCCAAAGCTTCATTTAACATCAGTTCACATGGATTCATGAAAATTGGATATTTTTTCATATTTTTACAGCTTTCATAATTTTTACATTTCAGTTTTGAAATGGAAGATTATCATTACAGAAAAAAAAATGTGGCTCACAGAGAGCCTTATTTCTGTCATCACATAATAGAGCCATAGAAAGTAACAGTATTGAAGCTAAGAAGGTTGGTCATTGCTGTCTATGAAAATTCAGTCTTACTGTTAAACACTGGAAATATAAACAACTGTGGCTTAATTTGCTAAAGCAAAATAGCTAGAATTTCCAATGTCTTTCCATTTAGTTGAAAATTAAGGTCTAAGAATTCAGCAATTTGAATTCAAGATGCCTCCTTGGACTTTTAAAATTGATGGATCATAAATCAACATGAGCCACAACAGTTTTGGATCTGAAATTTGGAATACATAGAAACAGCTTGCAAGATATGAAAGGCTTCTGTCTCCTGAATATGTTATTTCCCCTCTTTTTCTTAGTGAGGAAACAGAGCAATTTGTTTATTATCCTTTCAAAATAAACTTATGAAAGGTAAAAATTGCTTATTTTTCCCCTAAAAATGTTTCCTTCTGTCCAATCATTTTCTAGTCATTCAGTGGAGGGTGCCTCATTCACTACAACCTTTTAAACATCATCCTCATGAAATGCAGACTCTTTAGGAAAAAATGATTTAAATGGCTCCAAAACAGCAATGATATTCCCCACCCCTTTCAAAACGCTGTAATTATCCTAGATCATTAATAAAGGGTAGAACAAATCGGAAAATGTGGCAGATATAACAGATATGATTTAAAAGAAGACAATGAAAAGGGTTACTGCTGCTCACATTATAGGCTGCCTTTTTATTCAGTTTCTGTTAGGCTAATGTAAGGATACCAGTAAAACAGTAACTGGTAAGCCTTATAGGAATAAACATCAGGAACTTAACAGATAGTGAAAGAGGAGGGTAGGAGACTTGTATATTTAGAACAGCAAGGCTTATCCCCAATAGCTCTTGAAGTCAACTGAGCTCTGAGTTCACAAGCACTGCAGTAGCAGTTCACTCAAGATTCAATGTTATCCAGAACGAGACAACTTGGAAATTTCCCTGCCTCCAACCCCATGGATAAAAATGCAGCATCATTGCTCCAAGGCTTTTGAGAATAAGGCCACATCAGAACTATATACTAGAAACCCAGGTGCTAGAAAGTTTTTGAGCAAACACACATTTACAAATGTCCATTTCATAATTGATCACTCACCCCCAACTCCACCCTTCCTGCAATGGAAGGCCTGAATTCCCAAGTGAGAAAGCACTCCATTTGAAAAGTCACAGTATGCAAGGAATAAAAGGGAAGAAAAGAAGAGATAGAAGAAGACATCTGGACAAACAGCCCAAATTTTGGTATTACACTTTTTCTTCTCATTTTCTCTCTGTTCATTCAATTTTTCATTACTGGTATTTATGCCTGTATGGTTTTCTGGTTGTTGCTATTGTTAAATGAAGATGTGTCTATCAAATACTAAAAATCATATTGACCCTAAGTACCTGGACTGTTTCTGTGAAGTCACTTATACATAGTTACTGAGCACATATTCCCTTTTCTAATTCCTATAACAACAGTAAAATAATATTAATTGGAATAATGCTAATTAATTAAAGCTCAATGAAGATTTATGACTGAGCCCTCTTTCCACCTTCTGCCACTGTAGCAGGGTGGGGCAACTTCACTAAAATATCTCTGAGAAATGCCATGAGCCATGAAGTTTCTGGCTTGCATATCATTTATGATACCCTTGGGGAGCAGGCCCTGCCTAAGAAAACCAAGGCCCAGCACCCCATAAGGTTCTCATTACCAACAGGAATGTGCCAGGCCAGATGCAATGGGAGTTGTCAAACTTTTTAAACTCTTCCCCCAAGATATCTCTCATAAATTTTGTGAAATATATTGTTTTCCCTGCAATTTTTATGAATATGTTCGATTTAAGGAAACTTACCTCATACTTTATCATTTACCTGAAGTCTTAAGAGTTATGTGATGTCTACAAAGTTCTATGCTTTCTCATAATTATGTTCTTCTACATCTTAAAGATATAAGCCCACATATTTTCAGCCAGTCATTAATTTAAAACCTTCCCCTTCTTCTGATTTGATAAGCAAGTTCAGGCCAGACAGATTTCAAATTTTTTCAGTTGGAAAAATTCACCTTTCCATCTTCCACATAGGCAAGGAACTTAATGAAAGATGGAAATATGGTGATCAGACTGCCTTGGCATTGGAATCTTATTGGGGTGGCACTGTAAAGCACAAAGAGAAATATATCTCTGGAGCAGCCACTGTTTTGCATTCACAGTGCAAGGTAAAGTCTCCTCCACACCCCGGGGTCAAAGGTGAGCTTATGACAGATGGTGTGCTCACAGGGAATTGGCAAAATTTAGTGGTCCCCTACATTTCACTTTATTTTAGGGAATTTTCATGTTAACTTACTAAATTTGTTTCATAATTCATTCTAGGTTTAAAAATGTAACCAAATCTCAAAAAAAAATCTTTCATCTAATCATATATTAAAAGCATCAATGTTTTAAAGCCCTTTCATCTATCTCACTGTAGATGTGTTAGTTCTTAAAGTAACACCCAAACCAATCTTCCTTACACACCCCAGACACCCAGAGGCAGGGAAAGGGCTATATGGTCTGGTGTAATCTAATGACATATGAAACAGGAGACATAAAGATCCCACTCTACCTACAAACACTCTGGATAGGAATAAACTAAGAAGACAGATGTAATTCTTTTCTAAATCAGATTATGAGAAGCAGACAAAATCACAACTTTATTCAATGTGTCATTTATCCTGGGTGACTAATGCATTATTTGTATGAACTTAAAATTGAGCTTTGAGAAACTCTGAAATAAATCAAATGCCCTACTTTATGTAATTTTAACAGACAGATCCCATTAGGATTCTACTATGCATAGCTGTTGGTTAAAATCATTGACCAGTATCCTTATAAATTAATCAACTGAGGTAATGCTGGCTGAGCTGTCATCATTTGCTACTAATCTACATTTAGAATTCACTTTAACTTTTCAAGCCTTGTGAAATAGGTTTATCAAATTTCTATTTTTTTTTCAAGATGTATGAATCACTTCAATTGTTTACTAAAGCCTGCGTGGTAGAAGTGTGTCATGGGTGTCATTTTTCAATGGCATTAGAGTGTGCACTGGCATTTCATTGTAATTTCTGAGTAAAATGTTAATCAGAATCTAACAAAAATGGTCTTCATCATTCTTGATAGGAAGTTTTATCACTTAAAGTCTGAATATTTTTGCATTGTTGATGGTTCAACTGTTACAGAACTTTCAAACTAAATGGCAAAAATGCCTCATTGAAGCAAAAAGGATTTAGTTTAACCATTAATTTTTAAAAGGTCCATCATGGCTTTTGTATTTTTTCTGGATCTTAAACTAAAACTCAGGTATGTTTGATTTCAGATTGAGAATTAGTTTATTAAAAACTCATTAAGCACCTACTGTCTGCCTTCCTAGTATATAGCTTAATGTCTGGTAAATTTAACTAACTGGGTGTTTTATCTCCACTCAACTTCCCTACATGTCTTCATGACCTTTAACCTTCTTGTCTTCTTAGAACTTCATTTTGTCATTTTTAAATTTGCATTGTGAAAAGAATAAAATAACATTTGGGTATTTTCAAAATCACTTTTATTACTTTGAAACTGCCCATCAAATTCTGTTATCAAGTAAATTTCTGTGCAGTCAGGTTGTGGTAGAAGGAGCATGGGCTGTGGTCCTAGGAAACCTGAGTCAAAATCAGGGCTCTTCAGTTTATTTAATTGTGTGACTTTAGGAAACTTAGGGCTACATCTCTCTGTCCTCAGGTTTTTGCTCTGTAAAGTGGGGGCAAACCCACTACACTTTACGTTTTAGTGTGCTTCTTTAGTGAGGTAAAGTCTATAATTATATGATATAATTATCTGTAAATACTAGTTCTTTCACCTCAACCATTGAAATATCTTATAGAGTTCTTAAAAATCAACATACATGGAAACTTCTCTGCACATCCTTTCAATGAAACTGTAATCTGATGCTTCCAGAGGCATAAATAGAAAATGTGTTCGGTTGAAAAACACATGTTAGGAAAACCCAAATCCTAGGTTAGTCTCCAAAACAGGAATAATTAAAAATCAACAAACAAGGCATGTGGTTCCGAAGAGACAATGCCCTAGAAGTGTGGAAAAATATTCGGCAAAAGTCGAATGTATGCTCTACCCATTTGTACTAGATGAAAGCCTCGATTCAGTGATGGTAACAGGTTAACCTAACTTTTTAAAAAACCTGAACAACTCCCCTCACAACATCGTAGCAAATGCTAAGTGTAAGACATACCTTATGACAAGAAAATGCTACCTAGAAGAATTTAAAGTCACAAATTTGATAAGTTAAGGGATTTTTGAGGGAGATTTTGCCAATCAACAATAAATTCCCATCAAGATTCCTAGCATGTAAGATGCAAAGAAAGAACATTTAATTATACTATTTTAATAAGCTGAGTATTTCAGGAACATATCTACTGAAAGCATGGTGGCACACCTAATTATGCCTACCTGTCTATCATTTGAACTCTTCCCTTAGACCTCATTCTTACACCTCTGAGCTTTTCCCTCATGACTTTGATCACACAAATTACGAAGGAAGTTACTGTATATCAATCTATTTAATTATTCAGCGAAACATAACTAAACACCTACTGCGTGAGAGACAGTTTTCTAAGTACTATAGAGGCAGCAGTGAATCAAACCAACTAAAATCTCTGCCATCATTGAGTTGAGTTCTTGTCAAGTTTGAACTGAGTTCAAGTTTACAGACCAATGTACCTGCCTCCCAAGTACAGAATCTTCTGCTTATACCAAAGAGGAGCAGAATCACATGTCTCTTGTTGGAGTAGGTATCTGGCCACTTACAGCTCATATTTGGTTATGGAGTTAAATTCAAGGCTGATTTGTAGAAACTAAAGGTGAGCAACAAAGGCCTTAGAAGCCCAGTCCACTGAAGAGCCCCCCAGCAAGCAGGGCTTTCTCGATTGTACCATCTATCCTTGATTATTGTGGGTTAGCAGGGTAGCTATATATTAATTCCAGTTCTGCAACACACTGTCCTTGTGACCTTGGGCAAGTTGCTGAACCATTCTGTCACAATTTCCTGCTTTCTAAAACAGACAAATGAAAGAACACAAATCAGAACTGGTCAAAGGAAATGATCATTAATTACTATGAGATTAGCACTAGGAGCACAGAAATAAAAGACATATTTTCATCCCTCACAGTAACTTGACAAGTGCACGGAGGATTCAAGAAAGTGACAGTATGATCCATTCCAGGTACAGTCTGCTCAGGATGGTGTGGAAGCACTGAGCATGGGAATCCGACCAGGCAAGACATGGGTATATGAGTTCAAGGACAGAAAAGGCTGGAGGACTGCTGCCAGCTAGCAGCTTCCCAGAGATAGAGCTGAGATGTGAAGGATGACATAGCCAAAGAATTTTTTGGTGGTCAAGTTACTGATCATAACCACATATGTCAACAACAATCTGATGGTATTAAGGCACCAACTTACTTCTTAGGAAAAGGAATATATTGGTACACACTTTGTAAAAAGTATATTTTTAAAGTAAAACATCAAAAACAAAACACAATGTAGTTGAGTATATCTCCAGAACCACGGTATATGCTTCTTTTGAAAATAGCTATTTTCCCAGTAATTGTGCCAATTTACAAACATTTGTTTCAAACGTTTCAAGAAAACAAGTTTTCATTTGGTATTTTTTGAAGATTGTTTGCATAAATGTTTCCATAGCTCAGAGAGTAC
Organism: Geosciurus inauris; assembly: GCA_004024805.1. Taxonomy (NCBI): domain Eukaryota; kingdom Metazoa; phylum Chordata; class Mammalia; order Rodentia; family Sciuridae; genus Geosciurus; species Geosciurus inauris. The sequence goes on along the minus strand of PVHX01030142.1, from coordinate 3,022 downwards.
AAATAGTTGTTGAGAGTTTTGTGGTTGTCCCACAGCAAATGAGGCCAGCATGAATGAGACTTCTCCATCCACACAGCCAAACAGGACCTTGGCAACTATGTGATGAATGTCAGCTACTGTCAAACAAGATAATTCAGAGACCAAAGCCAAGTGTTTTATGTTGAGTGTTAAGATTGCTTCACCTACTCTAGCTCACTCCCTTTCTCCATCCCTAAATTCCTATTTTACTTAGAATCTGGGTCACACTATTTCCCCCAAACTAATTCTACATTGCAATGTCTCCAGTGTCAAGATTATGCCATCAAAAGTCACCTTTTGCAATCCCTTGATCTCCTCCTAAAAGTGACTGGATGTCCTAAGGCAAGTCATTTTCCCCATTGGGCCTCACTCTCCTCATCTGTAGAATGAAGACATTGGCCCAGATGATCACACAGGGCACTCCAGGCTTGAAACAGTAAGTTCTAGGAATTGATTAATGTCTACACACCAGAGCCAAGCATTTTGCCAACAAATAAATAATAGCTAATTGATGAGACCTCTCCATGGCACTTCATCACAAACATCCATCATGCTGAATCTAATTTAGTTACTGTGGCTGTGCCGACCTGGCATGAAAACAATCAGTCCCTTTGGAAAATTAATTTGTTAAAAAATTAGTTGACTGACATCCTGGAGGGGGAAATAAAGTCTATGTGATTGTATTTTCATTGTTCAACAGATAGTTAGGTCATCATGTACATGTTGCCATAGTCTGAAGGTTAAACTGACCTCACAACACATTGCTTCTGAATTGCCCATCTGATCAAACCATACTAGAAATCCAAAGCCGAAGAAGACATCAGACTGCTAGAAAACTTCTTCTTCCAATGATTATTAAGGCCTAGGTTGCAATTTCAGCACTAGTATCCAACTAGTGATGTTTTATTTTTTATCCATAAAAAAGAAACCCATTTTAATACTATTTCCAGAAGATATGTTGCCTAGAAAACACACAATTCTAACTGTAGGAATATAGTTTAATAAAGGTCACCAAGAGAAACAGAATCTGTTCGTGAGATCTGGTCTGCTCTGAGGAGGATAGATGATGCAGAGAATTCTTATTTGGAAATCTAACAAAACAAACCATTCTTCATTGGATAGAAGTAATGTTTTTTTTTTCTTTTCATTTTTTCCAGCAAAAAGAACATTGAAAAAAATAAACAGATGAGTGATTTTGAGTCTGTAATGAAAACAGAGCCCGTTTCCTTAGCTTATTCCCCAGTGTATGGCTTTTATACCTTCTTATACCAGCACATGTGTACTAAAGAATTGAATCAAAGATTACCTTAAATCACAAGTTGATTTTCTTTTTCAAATGAAGCAAAATGCACAGGTATATTTAAAAAAATAGCATTCCATAAACTAAGAAATCCATAATCAAAATCAGATTCTGGCTGGAGTGCTATTGTCAGCTCTGCTTAAATCATGTCATTATATTTAAGCTCTCAGATAATTTTTCTCAGCTCAGTAAGTAGGTAGATGTTAGCAGCTAAGGTCACCGAAAAGATTTACTTTAAAATAAATTCAACAATTCAGAGCATCACCCTCTCCACAGTGTAGTGTGCATTGCTTTGAAAATGCATATAAAATTTCATTAAAGTGCAACATAAAAGTTTAACATTAGAGGAACCCAATGCTGGACCTTTGTTTAACAGTCATGATAATTTATGGTGTGGATCTGCTATAGTTAAGTAGAAAAACAGCCTTCTCATGATGAAATACAAGTCATAAAGACTGAAACTCAAGGAAGGCTAGAGGAATCCCAACCCTCCGATCACTCATTTCTTCTTCAGATTTTTGTCACACATTCTTCCCTAACATTCTCCGTACGGATTGAGAGACAATACCAGTCCATTAACTCCTGTAACCCTGTGTCTTAAAAGTTATTCCTTCCAGTTATTTTTTTCATTAATAAATATACCTTAGAATTCTTAAGAAATTCTATTTTTTAAACCACACCCATAATAGAATCTATTTCTGTCTTTTCCTATTAAGTGTCTTCTATAACCATTATTTTTTCTCATTATCTCCTGCAAAAGTGATCAGACTGTTAAGAGACCTGAAAGTAATTACAAACAATTAAAACACTATCACACAGGCAAATATCCAGTATTGTCACCAGAATTTACTGACCAACTATCTTTGATAGATATGTGCATTTACATGGAATACCCTTTGAGCCAAGCGTGGCACTCGTATCAATCGGCAGATGCTTGCTCATGACCTGTAAGAGAATGTTCTGTGGTAGATGATGCAAGAAGGTAATACACCAGCCCCTAGGAAGCAGTATGCATATTTAACCATAAATGACTTAATGAAACAGTGGTAAAGCTACTTAGGTAAATCACTTAACCTCTCTGAACTTCAGTTTTCTTATACACAAAACAGAGCTACCAATACCAACACCAACAAAACCTCAAGATTATTATGAGAATCAAATCAAATAATAGATGGGGTGAATTACAAAGATTTTGCAAGAAATATTATCAATGCCCTACTTCCAGGTTTGAGGCTTTGAATCAACCAGATAAATGCATCACAGTCTTGGTTTTTATTTTAATTTGTTCTTTTTACTTATACATGACAGAATATATTTTGACGTACTTATACAAACATGGAATATATTTTATTCTAATTGGGATCCCAGCGTTGTGCATGTACACAATGTTGAGATTCACCGTGGTGTATTCATATATGTACATAAGAAAGTTGTATCAAATCCTCTAAATTTGAGCATTCAAATTTAAATGGTAATTTCTCAAGGACTTGAGGTTTGCCTACATTGTGTACGTTGTATGGTGTGTATGTGCACAAAATGTAATTTTATATTCACATGTTTTCATTAAAAGAGCATCTATAAAAATTGGTAATAAGATATTCAATTAGGACATGAATTGTTCTTTTTTAAATTAAAAGAAAAAAGCTGAGTTTCATAGGTGCCCAGTTGCATGGTAATTCCACAGATTTTTTTTACACAAGTATA
>PVHX01030141.1:0-16155 GCA_004024805.1 Geosciurus inauris | reverse complement strand
CATCAAGATCCAGTCTTAGCAAAGATAAATACAAAAATCAGACAGTCTCATGACTCCATTGTCTCTTAGAAAGTACCTGCTCTTCCTGGCTGGTGATCACCACCAGATGAGCCGCCATTCTAGAGCAGTTCTCCTGGCTCTCATTCCAAGATTTTGCATCAGTAGAAATAAAGTAGCAACTGGAACTAAATGACTTCCAATTCTTCGGACAACAGCTCCAGACTTTTCCTTTATTAGGAAGAAGGGCAAATAGGTGCAATATATGAAAATTTATTTTTTAAATGTGTGTATTAGTAAATTTACATACCAAGGGAAATAGTATGAAAGCTGCAACTCCTATATTCACCCAGATATAACAAAGAGTCCACAGCCGGGTGCAGTGACGCACGCCTGCAATCCCAGCACTTTAGGAGGATAGGAGGAGAATCGTGACTTCAAAGCCAGCCTCAGCAACGGTGAGGTGCTAAGCAAATCAGTGAGACCCTGTCTCTAAATAAAACACAAAATAGGGATGGGGATGTGGCTCAGTAGTCCAGTACCCCTGAGTTCAATCCCAGAAACCAAAAAAAGAGTCCCCTTTCCTCTGGTGTCAAGGAGTCATCTCTGTCTCCACCAGACAGTAATGTGTCAGGGCCCCTTTCTCCTGCTAGACTGGTATCAGGAAAAAAACAGCTAAAATATTATATTTAAATAAGACACAGACTCCAAAACTTTCAGAGGAAAATGTCCAAGTTTCAATAGAAAATAAGTATTCATACCAAGGACCAGGAATTTCTCAAATTTAGTCAAAAATGATAATCAACGGACACACACACACATACATACACACACACACAAAAACCCAGATAACAAAAACATTAGAATTATCTGACAAAGATTTTAAAGCTACCATGATAAAAATGCTTCAACAAGAAGATACAATCTTGAAACAAAGGAAAAGCCCTAAGCAACTTAGGGAGTCCCAGTCTCAAAATTAAAAATAAAAAGGGTTGGAGATGTGGCTCAGTGGTTTAGTATCCCTGGATTCAATCCCAATAACCACCACCACCCCCCCAAAAAAAGAAACAAAGGAAAAAATAGACTCAACAAACAACCAAAAGATGTACAACATGTCAGTTTTATCACTGAAAAATATAACAACTTTTTAAAAGCTTAGCAGACTGCCTTTGGCCTCAATATGCCACTCCTTCCTCAGTCTTTGGCCTGCAAATTACCCACATCAAAATTTGGACTTAGCAAGCCTCCAAGATTGCATGAGCCAAGTTCTTAAAATAAATATCCGTATTCATATTGCTTCTGTTCCTCTGGAGAACACTAACATAACACTACACCCTAATGAATGAGAGCATGACTCCTCCATCCTAAAATATTAGCTACACATAGCAACCTCCTTGTGAACTGCATAGTGTGGGAATAGGAGAGAAAAAAGTAGCTTTACAATGGAGAAACCTGACAAACACTACTTCAGGGGATCAAGTTGGGCATCAATATTCAAAAATCACTTTAATAATATATACCCTTAAAATGATATGATAAAAATAGCATTTTACATCTGCGACCTTCCTCCCCGCAAAAAATAATAATAATAATCCTCATATGTCAATATTTAAATGTCAATATTTAAATCAGGGATAACCAATAATATACAGAACAGTATTCCCCCAAATTGAAAGAGTCATGAAAAACAAGGAAGGTCTGGAAAACTATCACAGCAAAGAGGAACCTAAAGAGAGAGGATGACTAAATATAATGTGGGGCACTACTTGGGGCTCTAGTACAGAAAAAGAACAACAGTTGAAAATTTAGAAAATCAAGAACTTTGGGCTAGGGAGGTGGCTCCATGATAAAGACTTGCCTAGCATGTGTGAAACTCTGAGTTCAATTCCTAATACCAAAGGAAAAAAAATCATGAATTTAGTGATAAAAACATCAATATTGGGGGCTGAGGTTGTGGCTCTACGGGTTGTAGCTCAAGGATAGAACACTTGCCTAACACGTGTGAGGCACTGGGTTTGATCTTCAGCACCACATAAAAATAAATAAATAAAATAGAGGTGGTATGTCCATCTACAACTTAAAAACAAATTTTTTAAAAAACAGCAATATTGGTTCATTTATTGTAACAAATGTCCTTACTTATGTAATAGATTAATAATAATGGACACTGTGTATCCAAAGTGGGGTTAAAATAGAATCTGTTAATATTATCTGCTTAATTTTTCTGTAAATGTAAAATTGTTTTTAAAATAGTCTATTTTAATGTAAATAATTCACATTCACAATAATATATTCATCATCATTTTTATCAAATTGTTATGACTGACATATGAAAAAAAGAGTATCCTTGCCTAGAAACCTCAGAAAGAAGCACAGGCTAAAGAAAAGCAATAGCAATATATCCCTTTTCACAATCAAGCCTTGCATAAAAAACTAAATTTAAGAATTTCAGGTGTTATATATTGTATGCTTAGAATGTGTAGCTTAGAATGATCATGAGACTCCACTTCTTAGTGTCATCTATCTGGAAATCACAAATACTGATTTGGAATACTTAATACTACAGTCAGCAACTAAACTCCCTAGGCATATTAAATTTACCTTCCATGATCGAATTACTTCTTACACACTCCAAATTTGTGTAAATCGGGTTCTTCATAGAAATTTTATAGTTCTTTTCTTCAAGAAGCTGGGAATATTTTTTAAAGAAAACTGGAAAATAGAATAAAAACCAATCATTTTCCTGGTAGCATTAGGTCGTTGCTCTTTACTGTTGCTTTCTTGCATTCAACACAGAAAAAAATCCACAAATGTCCGATTACCTAATTGGACAGAGCCTGACAGGAAGTTTCCCCATGACACCACAGTCAATAGGATCCTATCCCACTGCTTTTGAAATATTAGGTATCTCCCAGGAAGAGCTAAAGGATGGAAAGATCTAAAGGAATTTATCCATAGTCTCCTTCAATATTTAAGATGCAAACAAAGGCTAAATCTGTGGGAAGGGAGTGGAGGTCAAATAAATTCAAAGCATCCATTATAAAAATGCTTCAACAAGGAGATACAAACAATCTTGAAACAAAGGAAAAGTCCTAAGCAACTTAGTGAGTCCCTGCCTCAAAATTAAAAATAAAAAGAGCTGGGGATGTGGTTCAGTGGTTTAGTGACCCTGGGTTCAATCCTGGTAACCACCACCACCACCCAGAAAAAAAGAAACAAAGGAAAAATTAGACTCAACAAAGAACCAGAAAATGTAAAACATGGAAGTTTTATCACTGAAAAATATAACTTTTTAAAAGCTTAGCAGACTGCCTTTGTCCTCAATCTGCTATTCCTGCATTTAAGAAAGTTCACAGCCTAGGACTTTAGGAGAAGGAGGAATTTGCTAATTCTAAGCAGTTCTGGCTTACCTTAAAGAAGAGAAAAACATTTTTTAGAAACCCCAAGATTAATCAAGAGGAAGCTGTTCTCTTCTGTCCTTTAACTCTCTCCATTGCAACTGGCTCTAACTCCTAAGTGCACGTGTCTCTCTCAAATTAAAACTCACCTCACTCCCTATAATTGAATTTTCTCTCTTTCCCCCTAACCCTGTTTGTTCCTTGACCCACCTCATTCTGGCTTTGGCCTTTAACGTTTCACTAAACCCATCCTCAAAATGGATCATCAGTAACATCCTAGGACCACTTATTAGTCATCTTCCTATGGACTTGCAATTCTTCACTACAGTTCTCTTTCTCCTTAACTCTTGGGACAGCATTCTTTCTGTTTCTGCCTCACATTTCTTACCAGTGCTTCTTATACTCTTTTAGAAGCTCCTCTTCTTTCATCCACCTTTTAAAATATAGTGTTCTCCACAGTTTCATCTCTGTCCCTACTTCTCATATTAAGCCCTCTTTCAGAGTGATGTCATACATTCCCTGGTGTTACCAGCTGCCTGAATGTGAATAACTTCCAAAACTCAAATCTCACTCCTGAAATCCAGACAAATGTTCCTCCTAAATAGATAGTTATATTTGAGGTTCAACTCAATGTGTCCAAAATGTAAATCATCATCTTCCAACCAAACCTGCTACTCATGCTATGTTGTCTACCTTTTTTTTTTTTGTCATTTAGTTTTTATTCATAATCATAAACTTAACTCTGCAATCCAGCTAGACTTGGAAGGAAAATATGGAACCCAAAGAACTGCAGCGAGAGCACAAAGATTAAGGGATATTGTGAGCAGATGGGGTGGGAGGGGTGCTGTCCTGAGCTACAGAAGGAATGGTTTGGTGGTTAAGATAAACACAAGTCAAATGTATTAGAGTTGTCCACAGTCGGTAATGGTGATCTTCTTGCTGGTCTTGCCATTCCTGGACCCAAAGCGCTCCATGGCTTCCACAATGTTCATGCCCTCTTTCACCTTCCCAAAGACCACATGCTTGCCATCCAACCATTCAGTCTTGGCAGTGCAGATGAAAAACTGGGAACCGTTTGTGTTTGGCCCGGCATTTGCCATAGACAAGATGCCAGGGCCTGTATGCTTCAGGATGAAGTTCTCATCATCAAACTTCTCCCCATAGATGGACTTGCCACTAGTGCCATTATGGCGTGTGAAGTCACCACCCTGGCACATAAATCCTGGAATAATCCTGTGAAAGCAGGAACCCTTATAACCAAATCCTTTCTCTCCAGTACTCAGAGCATGAAAATTTTCTGCTGTCTTTGGAACTCTGTCTGCAAACAGCTTGAAGCAGACGCAGCCCAAGGGCTCGCCGTCAACGGCGATGTCGAAGAACACGGTGGGGTTGACCATGGCTGACAGAGAACGACCAAAGGCGACAGCAGCGTCTTGAAAGCTGTTGTCTACCTTTTTGAATGACGTCATTATTGCTGAGTTTGCCACATCAGAATATTAGAGTCACACTTAACTTCTCTGGGTCCCTTAATCACCAGATCTAAATATGCATCAAGCCTTGGCTTTCTTGATTATATCTTCTTTATCATTCAAAACTACCTCCTTTTCTCTTTCTTCACTAACAGTTTCCTTGCATCAGGCTCTTAATGTGCCTCAACAGGATTATCCATTAGCCTTCTAACTTCTTTTTCTAACACCATCTTTATGCTCATAGACCCATTGTCACAGCTTTGTAAAAACAAACTTTCCATAATTTTTCTATATCAATTTCTTGTTCAAAATTCCTCAATGGCTCACCAATGACTGTGACACATTGCAAAAATGGCCTCAATGTTTAACTCTCCCTGTATTCACATGCCTTTGTAAGGTGACTTCACAGCTTCTCCAACCAAGAAGTGGGGTCTGTTTCTCCACCACTTGAATCGGAGCCACCTTTAAGACTCCATTTGAAGAATGTGCAAAAGAAACTGTGCTAGTTCCAAATTAAACTTCAGTGTGTTTGGCTTCCTTCCTCCCTCAGCCTTAGAAGTCTGCAAGTGAACAAACCCAGGCTAGCCTGATGAATAACGACAAAAATGTGGTGAAATTGCCCCTGTCATTCCACTTGATATCCTCTTTCTCAGAAGCCAAGTTGCCTGTGACTGATATCTGACCTCACATGCATGAGTGGGTGAGTTCAGCTAGGACAGAGGAAACTCCCAACTGAAACCAATTTAAATCATCAAGTCTCAGAAGTGGGAGCTAAATATATAGCTCTTTTACCCCACTAAATTTTAGACTAATTTACTTTGTAAAATAATCTTTAGGGGAAAAAAATCCAAATTCTTTACAATGGTATGCAGCACTTCATAGTCTGTCCTGTTTGTGTCTGCCCTAAAAACTTCATTTCAAAGTTCTTCAAGTAGCACTATATATTCCAGTCATGTATGCTTATATTCTTCCAAATATGTAATATGTCTATGCCATTCTTGGTATATAGAGTTCTATATGGTACCTCCTCCAGGAAGCTTACTTCATCCTCCTGTGCTCATTTCTTACCTACAGAACATTTTCCATGCAATGTTGCAAACACTGGTTCACTGGTTCTTCTTTTTTTTTTTTTTTAATGGAGGTCTCAGTATGTTTCCCAGGTTTGCCTCAGCATCTTTAGTAGTTGGAATTACTACAGGCATGTGCTACTGCACCCAGCTAGCATTGGTTCATTTAACTATTCTCTTAAGTTTCTTGAGGACAGAGATGTGACTCTTTCTGGACTTTCTAACACTGTGCCTGGAAAATAGTAGCATAGCTATTGCTACTTATTGAATGACCAAATTAATGAATAAACAAACTATCTACCCAAAAGTATGCTGAGTTTTTGACTTAAAATTTTGCTAAATTTTGAAAGCCAATATATGCAAAAATCTATTTGCTAATTTGGGTTTTAGATCTTGCACAATCTTGGGCAGGACAGAAATAATTAGAAAAAAATTTATTGGAGAACTTCTAGATATTTTTTCCCATCTCCTTCTTGTCCATTGCATACACCAAATGTCTGTGAAGTCAAATAGGACTAGCTTTATAAATGCTACTAAGGAAACAGATCTGTCCTCACACAGTCTAATACAGAAATCATGCTACATAGATTTTACTCTATAACACCAACACATTTACCCACATATAGTCTTCAAATTCTCAAACAGAATGGATTCCATTATTTTTGTAGGAGAGTAAACAGATCCTAAAAAAAAAAAAGCAAAATTCCCAGTGGATTCCACTGAATTATATCTCCCCAGAGAAATTTTCTTCTTCCAATATCTGGATAAACCCATTGTTAAATGTCAGTTTCTAGGAGAAACTGACATTCTCTTCATGAAGGCAGATATTGCTTATTGACTAAATTGCTATACTTACTGATAAAAGCAACAAGGAATAAGACTGCCAACAGCAGGAAAAGTATCAGCAATGATCCAAGAAGTAGCTTGGGAAAAGTGGAATTACTTTTGTGAGCAGTACTGTTCTCTTTGGGAGCTGCAGAAGAAACCAAATAATTTTCATCAATAATAAATAATTCTGTCCTTGTTTCCTCTTCCTCATCTTCTTTTTCTCCTTTTCTGTGTGTGACACACAATTACTAGTAATATGAGATTTCAAATAATTTAAAAATAAGAATAGGAAAGAAACAATGATAATCACTGTAGAAACTTCATAAAATACATAAAAGCACTAATTCCTACCATTGAGAATAACTGTTCTTAATATTTTTATATATATTCTTTCAGCCAGTTTTTAAAGTGTATATATATATATGTGCATTTTTGCCCGATTGACATACCATAAATCTTTTTCTTTTTTTTTTAATTTTTTTAGTTGATGAGTCTTTATTTAATTCATTTATTATTTATTTATATGTGGTGCTGAGGATCAAACCCAGTGCCTCACGCATGCTAGGCAAGCATTCTACCACTGAGCTACAGCCCTAGCCCCTTTTTCTTTTTTTTAATAATTTTATTTATTTATTTTTATTTTTTTAGTTGTAGATGGATGTAATATCTTTGTTTTATTTATTTATTTTTATGTGGTGCTGAGGATTGAACCCAGTGACTTGTGCATGCGAGGCAAGCGCTTTACCAGCTATGAGCTGAGCTATGGCCCCAGCCCTATTGATTTATTTATTCTACTTAGGTATACATGGTAGCAGAATATATTTTGATTCATTGTACACAGATGGAGCACAACTTTTCATTTATCTGGTTGTACAGATGTAGAATCACATCATCTATGCAGTCATACATAAAGCTACCATAAATCGTGATTTGTTAACTACCATTTTCTTTAACACTGCATCATGAATATTTTTTCATATCATTGTATTTTCTTCATTTACACTCTTTATTGTGGTTGCATAGTATTTCATTACTTATTTAAATAATCTTCCAGATTGTTTCCAACTTTACTTTAAAAATATACATTGTGGCAGATAAATCTTTAAAAACATTTCACATTTTTTGGATTAGATCAGTCTTTATTGTTGCCACCTCATAGTTAGAAACCATTTTCAGGGCTGCGGATGAAGCTCAGTAGGAGAGCACTTGCCTACCATTTATGAGGCCCTGTGTTCAATCCTCAGGACCAGGAAGAAAAACAAGTCTTCCTCCAAGATAGAAGTGCCAAGTGATTAGAAACTATTGTCTGAAAGTTATAATATATTATCAATGGGGAGCACTATATGATTTCAGTTCAATGAAAATATATATATATGTGTATATATATATATATATATATATATATATATATATACACACACACACACACATAATATATATATATACAAATACACTCATACACACACACATATATTTATATGTGGAAAGATATACAATGAAATACGAACATTTGCACTAAATGGTGCCAGTAAGGAAAGTATCATAAATCTTTTCTTTCCCACTTTACAACTCCTCAACCCCTTAATACCTATCTACAGGTAACACAATCTCAGAGACTCCAGGGTTTCTCAGACACAACCACTCAGAGAGCAGCAACTAACATCACCTATACTTTGCTTATAACCCCTCTCTTCCTCCTTCACCACATCATTAACTCTGACCACCAGAAAATGATTTTTTACCTGCAGGAGAAGCTGAGTTGGTACCTGAGGACTTCGGTTCATTTTTGAACCTCACTTCGGCATAAGTGATTTCCGAAGCCATATTCTGAAGAGCCCTTCTGCTTTCTTCAGAAAATCTGTGTCATCTCTTCCTTAAAACATCTTATACATGAGATCCAAACATGATAGGCAACTGTTCTTTCACTCAGCTAGATGAGAGCAGAAGCAATAAATAGGCACATACTCTGCCAGGTATCTCATGAGAATTAAAATCACAGCGTAAAACCACTCAGTCCACAGAGACAGGCACAATCCCCAGGACCAGCACCGCAAAAGTTAGTCTTTAAACATACTAAATGCAGCTAAGAAAATGTAACAAAAGCAGGAACTTAAAAGGCAAGGGAAAGAAATAGGAAGGAAAGGAAAAGGGGAAATAAGCAATTTTAAAAAGTTTTTCTTGATAACTGTGCTCTTGAAACTCACCAGCAAAAAATAAAATTTGTTTTCCACATTCAGCCAACCAACTAAAGTACTTGTTCATATTGTACTCACATCCTCATTTCTGGCTGATCAGGCAGCTTCTTGATACCACATTCTAAGATGATCATTGACACAAATCTCAGATGATAGCCTCCCCACATTCAAGAGTCAGCTTCCTTTAGCATGGTGGGGAAGGCAAAGTTTAAATAGTATTCCTTCTGCAGAGGCTCCTCTGTGCTCTCTGCTTCCCCCCACCCCACCCCACTATTCATAATTAGCTTCATCATCAATCTCTGTTCATTTTGCTACTGGTCACCTCCAGAACTCCTGAAAGCATCTCTCTTTATTAGGTGGTAGTAGAGGAGCCATATTTTATTCCACACTTCTCTCTCCCTTTATTCTCCACATACACCAACAAACAGCTCTAAGAGGTACATAGGACTATTTTGAATAGTTGGGATAATGACATAGAATTATATGTGGAGGATAAACTTCAACTAAGTGCTAAATTTTTTTTTCCAAAAGCCTAGAGGAAAACAAGCCGGGCGCGGTGGCTCAAGCCTGTAATCCCAGCACTTAGGGAGGCTGAGACAGGAGAATCGCGAGTTCAAAGCCAGCCTCAGCAAAAGCCTAGAGGAAAACACATCAAAAATGAAAAGTTTCATGTGGTAACTTTCCATAGACCTTCTCTCAGCTCAATTCACCACCCTCAGCTCTTCCCAAATGATTCCCATTCTTTTAGTCTCTCCTATTCCTCAGAATAATACAAACCTCTATATTTATTTCTATATCTAAATATATTGAAAACCATGAGTTCACACTAGTAACTACAATTCCAGTCCAATGTCACAGGTTTCAGTTTAGTTTTCTCAATCTCCACATCTCTTGCTTTTGTGACAGTAAGAAATCTATGTTCATTAACTTTAACCTATTCATCTATTTCATTAGACTTCTGGATGTTACTAATCTCCCACCATTGGTATCAGCCCTCCCCTGCTAAAGCATCCTTCTTTTCCTGGTTGGGCTCTGATTCCCCAGTCCTAACCCCTGTCCCCAGCAATAATGTTCTCCTCACTTTTCTTGCATATTCCTGAACAGAGCCAGCTAACCTTCTTGCATATTCCAGAACAGAGCCAGCTAACAGAGCCAGCTCTCTCCCCAGTGCACAGACTCCTCACCTTGCTAAGATTCTAAAACCCTGAGCTGAGCCATCACTCCATAGGAAAACCCCCTTTACTCTGCTTGTGCTCTGATTCTTGATGCTAATCTCCTAGCCCTAACAGCCTCCTTGAGGCTCCAACAGCCTACACAAGGTTACCTCCATGGGTAGAAGCCCCCCTCACTCTGTAAGGCTCTGTCTCCCACTCTGATGTATCCTACCATACAGACAACCTCCTTATCCTGCTCAGTTTCTGAAACTCACATCAAGTCTACCTACTTTATAGACAGTTCTCTCATCCTACTTGGGATTTGACATTCCATGACAGGTCCTCCATCACCAGCAAGGATGCCTTTCTTTCACTATATATAAAAATTAACTCAACCAGGCATGGTGGTGCAGGCCTATAATCTCAGTTACCCAGAGGCTGAGGCAGGATTGCAAGTTCAAGGCCAACCTCATTAATTTAGCAAAGCTCTAAACAACTTAGTGAGACCCTGTCTCAAAATTAATTTTTTTAAAGGCTGGGGATTTAGTTCAATTCCCAGTATAAAATAAATTAACACAAATTGATCAAAGACTTAAATATAAGACCAGAAACTACAAAACTCCTAGAAGAAAACATAGGAGAAACAACATTTCAGGGCATCAGTATGGGCAATGACTTTTTTCCTTTTTCTTTTTTTGGTCATGCTAGGGATTAAACCTGGAGTGCTCTACCACTGAGCCATATCCCCAGTCCTTTCTATTTTTATTTTGACAAAAGGTATCCCTATGTTGCCCAGGCTGACCTCAAACTTGCAATCCTCCTGCCTCAGCCTTCTGAGGTACTGCTATTATAGGTGTGCACCATCGTGCCTGGGGAAAAAAAAAAGAAGGAAGGAATGAAGGAAAGAAGGAAGAAAGAAAGAAGAAAAGGATACATGAATATATATATATCTTCATATATATAAATATATTAGAAATTCAACCAAAGAAAAACATAAATCATCCAAAAATAATTGGTAAATGATCGCAATAGACATTTCTCAAAAAATACACAAGTGGTCAACAGGTATATGAAAACAGACTTAACACCACTAACCATCTAGGAAATGCAAATAAAAACCACAATGATATATCATTTCAACAATCTCAGAAGGCTATTATCCAGAAAAAGCAAAGAAGAAAGAGGAAGAGGAAGAGAAAAAGGAGGAGGAGGAGAGGAGGAGGGGGTGGGAAGAAGAGGAAGAAGAAATGCTGGTGAGGATGCAGAGAAAAGGGAAGTCTTACACACTACTGTGATAATAAGAATTAGTACAACCATTATGTTAACAATATGAAATCTCAATAAATTAAAAATGGACCCACCATATGATACATCTACTCTACTTCTGGAGATATATATATATTCAAAGAAAATGAAATCAGTATATCAAGAGATACCTCCAGTCATATTTACTACTGTACTATTCACAATGGCATGATATGGAATCAACTGAGGTGTTCAACAATGGATGAATGGATTTTTTCTAAATGTGGCTTATATACACAAGGAAATATTATTCAGCCATATAAAAGAATGAAAATCAATCATTTGCAGCAATATGGATGGAAATACAGTTTACTCATTACACTGGGTAAAATAAATCATGCACAGAAAGACAAAGACTTCTCATTTATATGTGGTAGCTAAAAAGTTGGTCTCATAGAAATAGAGAATAGTAGTTACCAGAGTCTTGGAAATGTGTGAAGGTGAGATGGAGAGATGATTTTTAGTGAGTTTAGGATACAGTTAGATAGAAGGAATAACTTCTCATGTTCTATAGCATAATAAGATGACTTGGTTGATCACAATTCATGAAGTGTTTCCAAATAGCTAGTAGAGGGGATTTTGAATGCTCCCAGAACAAAGAAACGATAAATGTTTGAGGAGATAGATATGCCAGTTACCCTGATCTTATCATTGCATGTTATACATGTATATTGAAGCATCATATTCTTCCCCATAAAAGTGTACAACTGTCAATTAAATATACATTTTTTTAAATCAGTAAGTAAAACAATGAAATCCTAGTTGTACAGAACAGTTATGATGCACATGTTGAGGACAACAGAGGCAATTTTAGTAAAGACAAGGTAGCACAAAAAATTAGAAAATAATTATTAACCTTCTTAAGAGTGATAATGGTATTAGATTTTTGTGGAGGAATGACAGTTTTAAAATACAGGTACTGAAGTATTTGGGGTAAAATATTATATATAAAACTTATTCACAAATGGTCCAGCAAGTACAATATATCCACAGATAGACATATATATATATATATATATACATACATATATATATTCAAAAAGTTAACTGTTAAATATAAATGATGGTTATATAAATATTAATTATACCATTCATTCAACTTTTGTTTGAAAATATTCATGATAAAAAGTTGAAGGGAGGGCTGGGACTGTAGCTCAATGGCAGAGTGCTTGCCTCACTTGTGTGAGTTACTGGCTTTGATCCTCAGCATCATGTAAAAATAAACAAATAAAATGAAGGCATGCTGTCCATCTACAATTACAAAAAAAATTTTTTTTAATGAGTCAAAACTTAAAAAAAAAAAGTTGAGGGGGAAATCCCAGGCCACTGTTTACAGGTTTGAGTACAAACTTACATGACCTTTGCTGGGAAGAAGTCTCCTAGCCCAATAATTGAATTTAAAATTTTATCTAAATCAGATAATAACTCCCCAAAAAACTCCACTGCAAAGAAATACTCTTACAACTCAAGTATAATAAGATTTTCCAGGAGGACACTGAAGACAATTCACAACTAAAAATTTTGAAAACGCATTCCAAAATGACTAATCCCAAATGAAATTAATTCACATAAGCAAATGAGAGAAAATGGAAGAATATGAAAATTACTGTAAAATAAGCGGTGTTTTAAATGATTAAAGACCAAAAAAATCTAAGGCAGAAAAAAATCAAAAAGAGGTACACTTGAAAAAGAATTAATCAACTTTTAGAAACAGCCAATGAAACTAGAATTCACCAACTAGAAAAGTAGGAAAAGGAAGAAAGGGGAAGGAAAGGGACAAAGAGTACGAGAATTTACAGTAAGAGATTTCATAATAAATCATGAGATGAAATAGTATGGCACTGCTAAATACAAAAATAGGTCAGCAGAATCAAATAGAGTTCAAAAATACATCAATATATACATGGGAATTTATGGTGCTTCAAAAGAACTGCTTAAGAAATAGTGTTGAGTGGCAGGTTTTCCTGAGAGCAGCCAGGGTGAGTCTGTCTCTGTGGGCTTCAGCACTTTAAAGAGGCTGTGACCAGCCAGGACCCAGGGCCCCTCCCCAGATCCCTGCAGAAACAGCAACAACGGACCAGGGAGATCCGGCTTTGGGTCGCCTATTTCCTCAGGTACAGTGGGCTGTGCCCAGCCCACCCCTGGACAGCCATATCCTGTATCCCCTCACTAAGGATTCAGGCTTTCAGGAGGTTTAAGTTGCATCTCCTGTGGTTCATCCCCTAAGTTATTACCTCTCCTTTTTAACCCCTGCAGTGCTCTTATCTCCAGCTGCCATCCCATCATGTGTCTACCATCAGTAATTTATACAGGGTTAAAATGTACTTATTTTTGCATGTCACTATTTTTCACTAGGGCTGAGGGACCTGGTGGTTGAAGCTGGGCCCTGTTGCTGGGTCCAAGTGTGGCCTTAGGCAAGTGCTGGTTAGCACTGGGGGCACAGCTGCCCCAGGCATTCTGGTCACCACCACACCCTTGGTTTTACTCCCGGGCCTGGGGCCTGGCAGTGAGAAAGCAGTATCCAGGCCTGCTGGTGTCAGGTCTAGGCAAGGGCAGGAGTAGTGAAAGAAGACAGGTAGGCAGGAGAAAGGACCCTCCTAGGGGCTGGCTCCCAGGACTGGGGAGGCAAACCTGTGAGAGAGGGTGAGGTGGAGGCCTGGGTGTGAGCACCAGGGCAACATTGGTGTGAGAGGGGCTGTCCCCGAGGGCTCCAGGAGCTGGGCAAGCCCGCTTCTGTGGCCAAGGCCACAGGTATAGCCTCAATCCTGCCCCCAACCCTACAAAACAAAGTCAAATAAAGGAGCTGTCTAACTGCTAAGGAGAAGGAGAAGGAAGAGGGGGAGGGAGAAAAGGAAAGGGGAGGGGGAGGAGGAGGGATGGAAAGAAATAGTATGAGAGCCTGGTGCAATGGCACACACTGCTAATATCAGTGACTCAGGAGGCTGAGTCAGGAGAATCACAAGTTCAAGACCAGCCTGCTGGGCAACTTAGATCCTCCCAGAGAACAAAGTTTATAAAAGGGGTGGATGATGTGGCTCAGTAGCAGACTGCCCCTGGATTCAGTGCCCAGTACCAAAGAAAGAGGGAAAGGCGGCGAGAAAGTATTTGGAAGAAACAAATATATTTAGATCTCACCTCACATGATTCACAAAAATAAATTCTGGATGAATTCAAACTTTATTATATTTATTACAAAATCACAAAAGTATTCAATAAAATATATGTATAATTGTGGAATTGGAAGACAATTCTAAGTTTAACAAATTCCAAGACTTCTTATAGAAAAACTGACAAATTTACATAAAAATTGAAAATTTCTTATTGACAAATGAGAACACAAAGCCAAGAGACAACTGACACTTTAAGACAAATATCTAGAAAAAGATTAATATCTAAAGTACACCAAAAGATGCCATAAATCCAACAGAAAAGTGAACCCAAGAAATACACAGGCTCTTAGCAGGAAAAACAGATTGTAAATAAAAATATGAAAAGATCACAACTTCAATATAATAAGAGAAATGCATAAATAACATTTTTCACCCAATATATTAACTATGTAATTTTAAAGTAATGTGTTGGCAAAGCAAATAAACAAACATTCTGAGGACTTATACTGGTATATATATTGGCAGAAGGTAATGTAGCAAGAAACCATCAAAAATTTAAATGTATCATTTTTTACCTAGCAATTCTATTTCTAGGGAGTATATCATTTAAATTTTTCATTTAAGTATTATGATATGTAAAAGATGTTTAATGATTTAGTAAGTATTTTAAAATTAGGAATTTTGGCAGGAGATATAACTCAGTAGTAGAGAACTCACCTAGCTGCATGAGGCTGAGGGTCAATGCCCAGCACAGAAAACAAAATTAGAAAAATGATATTATCAATGAGGGCAAGTGCTTAAATAAATTGTCATATATTCATGCATTGGACAACAGTT
This sequence comes from Geosciurus inauris, assembly GCA_004024805.1. Taxonomy (NCBI): domain Eukaryota; kingdom Metazoa; phylum Chordata; class Mammalia; order Rodentia; family Sciuridae; genus Geosciurus; species Geosciurus inauris. Next base: position 795 of record PVHX01030141.1, on the reverse strand, counting down.
TAGATGATAAAAAGAATAAATTAAACATAAGAAAGAAATATATACAAATATATGAATAAAGGATTTCAAAACCTTATAAAAGTCAAAATTTACATATGATATAAATTTTATTTTACCAAAGAACTATAAGCAGATACACACATTCACACAAAAATATGAATTAAAAGGTGTCTAGAAAAATACACATAAAATTATTGACAGTGATTGATTTTGCAGAAGGAAACCAGGAACAGAAAAAGGCACACAGGAGGATTTCATACTTTGCATTAGATATTTTTTATCACTTTAATCTTTTAGAATGTATTAATGTATTATTTCTGTAATTTTAAAATTAAAAAATAGAGCTTTCTTCCATAGCTAAATAAAAATTCTAAATTCTGATTTACTTTGTTCATTTCAAATCTCAATGTCCCTGATAATGTGCTTCTACAAAACTCTAGCAGGCAACTAAGCTGAATTCCCTAAATATTCTGAAAGTTAAAAATTTTGAAATCTAGACTAACTTATATTAAAGGAAAAATCATAATTATCTGTCAATGTGAGTTTTGACTATAGTCACCACTTGTTCCCATGTTTCCATTTTCCCTCATTGCTTTTTATTTACTAAGGCTTTATCATGCACCAAACACTATCAGGGAGGAGGGAGAGAAACACAAATGATTTCTACTGTGAGAATGCAAGGTCTAGTAATAAGCATGTAAAGAAATAAGTTCAACACAATGGGAGAGGCACGGTACCAGCCTATATTCTATGTAGCTGTGGCACACACAGGAGGAAGAGCTAGTCTTTGCTGGA